>JAODGE020027814.1:0-20511 GCA_027574965.2 Ecitophya simulans
GATTTTTCGGCCATTACGACCCAAATTCTAGTGGGGATTATTATTTTTGAGAAGGGGAAGTTCCGATTCATTACGAATTAATCCGAATAATTTAAATTTTTATTTATTTTTCATTTATTCGGACTTAGAATTATTTTTCGAATTTCCGAATTATTTGTTGTTTTTGAACACACCCTAAGGAATCTTTAATTTCGTGTTACGCTCGGTGGATTTTGGCGACTTTTTCAGAAAAATGCCCACCGGACGTGGGATTCGAACCCTACCAGGGTCGAACCGTAAACATGCACGTATGCGTACTGCGCCATTGAGGCGTCCTTAGCTGGAGAAATTCGAACTTATATTTGTGTATCAACATTTGCTGTAATGCAAATATTTATTGATATATTTGGAATTAAAATGACTGGCCGAATATATGTCGACGACATTACCATATAAACGGCACTGCCGTATGTGGGAATAGAACGCGGGTCACCTCGCACCGCAAGTGTACGCCGATGCACACTACGCCACACAGGCGTCCTTGCTTGATTCATTTGGAACTTATATTTATGTTTGCATTTATACCCGCTTTTAAAAAATATATTCGGAATTATTTAAATTACAACACGCATTATTGGCGTTGTAATTTAACTAATTCCGAATGCAAATGTTCAACACAGTATAAACCAGATTTATTTTCACGTTTACACGTTTAACTACCGCAACATTATTGTATATGCAACTATACAAATTACATGAGAATCGCACTACTAAGAAATACGTGACGTAGACGGCAATTATTGAAATGCGAATAAGACGAATCCCTAACTATTCCCGACGAAAATTCACGTATTACAAAACGCGAAGTGTGCAATTGTGATTTTGGCAGTACAAAATTCGACACCACTCGTTGCGCCATTTGAAATTACGGCGACGAGCCGCGTGCAGACAGTGCGACAGCGTGAACAGTACTGACGTCGCTGACGTCTCTGACGTTTCTGACGTCCCTGTTCCTGTTTGCTAGAATATGCTTCTCTGTTGAGAATTGGAGAGAATTAATGCATTTTTGAGTAATGTTTAGTTTAATCAAACATATGCAGCATATGCAGCCAATTTGTAAATTTAGTGGTAAATCCCTGAAAAAATTGAGTTTATGAGTGACTTGGATATATAAATAATATGAGTTTGTGCTGTATTAATCAACTTTGTCGAATTAAATGCTTGATGTAGAAAAACTGATTCATTGGATGAAATCTTCAGTCATCTTTGGATAATTTTATAAAGTTTGTAAAAGAACTAACTGCGATCCGATGAGAAGTAATTATTGTGAATCGACCATCTGCACTTCTTTCAATTCCTTCGCAATTTTTATCTCGGGGGTTTTGGTATATACCAACAAGCTTCTTCTAAATTTTGATATTGACTCACAGACGTAGTGCACTAGAGCATGATAGCGCAACGTAATGACAAGAATGACAAGTTGCCTTGTCTGTTCCATAGCGTAGACAGGTTTTAACAAGGATAACAAGTCGAGCAAGGCTGTGTAAACGATTTCTACACTAGCGCCGCGCGTGTAGAATAGTCGCACAGGAATCGTTCGTATGAGTTACAGGCCCGATTAGCCAAAATCATAACATTGCCCAGCTGATAGCTCGTTTTATTGTGCTTCATTTGTTTCTTTATAGTAACTCATCAATCTCTGAAGACGAGAAAATCCCATCTATTTATTGTATATTTATACGAAAACCAGCAAAAAAACGCAGAAAGTACGTTAGATGAAGTATTTATTTTATATTATTTAAAACTATTTATTTGTTTAAGATGGGTGACGACATCAGAAAAATTATTCAGCAAATCATTGTCAAGGTGCCTGGTTTATATTCAATCATTATTTCTGATAGAGATGGTGTGCCAGTCCTAACAGTGGAATCAGACAAGGCACCAGAAGTAGCAATGCGCCCAAGCTTTTTATCCACATTTGGACTAGCCATAGACCAAGGAGGGAAGTTGGGTCTAGGCAAAACAAAAACGCTTATTTGCACATATTCTCAATACCAAATTGTCCAAATGAACAAATTACCATTAATTGTGAGTTTCATTGCTAGCGACTCATGCAATACTGGTCATATCCTGGCACTGGAACAACAGATTGATCCAATTTTAAATAATCTCAAATCAGCTGTTGTTGAAACATAACTTCTTTTTTCATTGCTTATCTATAACTATATTTTTTTAAAATTCTATTATATCGATGAAAACAAATAAATAGATGTAACTATAAATCAGATTGTTTGTGTTAAATGCGACTACTCCTGTTACATCGTCTTAATGTTACATTCTGAAATTCCAACTTTGGAGTGGTGGGAAAGTCACCATGTTTGGAATGATTCGGATTTTCTGCCGATGTGATTGGAGTTGCCAATAATGGTGCTGCCAAAGGACTTTCCAGCTCCATATTTGGCTGTATGGATGACATAGGTACACAATCCTGTAAGCAGATTAATCATTAAATTAAGCCAAGCAACAACACTTGATGTAGCCTGGACTAGAACTCCTAGCAGTTATACTAAAGCAAATAGTATGTTAATGGTATGTTATGGACAATTTCACCGATTTTGGTATCAATAACTCTTGGTGACAAGTTCCACATCAAGGCCTCTAGATCTCAAGGGTATATCGATATAATAACACTAATTATGCGCAATTTAAATTGCACTACAATGTACTTCGAGATATTGCTAAACATGACTCAAATATATAAGTAAAACTGTTTGTGATTTGTTAATTAGACTTCTTCGTTAAGATCGGGTGCAGAACATTTGCCGTTTTTTAAGTTTAAGTCCAGTAAAAAATTAGTTTTTGCATCTTTTAACGTTGCTTAGTTGCGTAGGCGTCACGAATATAATAGTCTGGCAATTTTAATTTTCATTTTAGCGTAATTGGTTCAAGTCACTTAATTTGTCATTTGTTCAGACCTAACATTATTATCGTAACATAGGTGACGGAGAATCCCGATTACGCACATAACGCAATATGAATAAATTATCCCAGAAATAAGTTCTTTTTAAAAGTGCCATGTTGAAATAATATTTCCTGTTCAATAGATAATTAGAAACTGGTTATGTTCCTTCTTGCAAGGGGACCACTTTACGTGCAATTTCTTGACGGATTTATAGAAACATAAAAATAACGTAGGCAAATGCGATTACGTGAGAAAGTGTTCAGATGGGAAGCGAGTAAAATGGTTTACAGTGGAACACTGCGCAACAGCCCAGCGCCACTATCAAACGCTGCCTGCTTGCAGAAGCTGGTTACGCCGGTCGAAAATACGAGTAGTTGGAATTTGAATCGCTTCATTCAAAGACTTTCACACGCACTCAAGCTATAGTATCTCACGCGCCATATCGCACTCACTTGTTCGCGTATCTATCTAAATTGCACAAGATATCCATCTAGCATAAGTTAAAATCCCGCGCAGTTCCCGTATTAACGTCAAAAAACTAATGATCCTTCTGAATGGTTAACACGTTGCCTGTGGAGCTCATAATTCTATCCCGTTTTCAGATACGAATACTAAGAAATAAGGCGCAACATGTATGCTGTCGACCATATTTTAATTGTTGACGGGTAGTCGATCGCTGCAGTCCATGCACGGTTTGGTACGATGTGCAAACATATGTATACAGGTATACCCCGAGTTAAGTCGTTACGCAACTACGCGCAAGTCGAGGTCCATAGAAAACACTAGTGACGAACAGTCAGAAATAAAAAGCCCGTAAGTGCTAAGTAATTGCAACTCGGTGTATACCTGAATATATCACGTTTTAAACATACTAAACTAACCATGGTGTTGTTTAACAATATTGGCATCGTAGTGTCAACGATTTTCTGCAAACAAAACTAAGATTAATAGGCCATCTTTGTATTAATCATAATAATACCTGGAAATGACTATATCGATGTACAACTCCAAAGATTTCTTTGTCATCCTGAATAGCATCAATAATAAGTTTGGACTTCTGCTTCAAGTTTAATTTAGCGTTAGTTTTCTTCGCCTTATTTTTCCGGGAGAGTATCGGATTATTTCTTTTCGCTGGAGCTGATTTGGACAACACTAAAAGATATATACCACAACATAATCATACACACATTCATTTTCTCACTCTACCAATTCATGCACAAACACAGTGAAACAAAGTTATGTATGTAATTTTACATGAAATTTATATTGAATGTTAAAGCGAAAATGCGTTCAGCATGCAATGTTATTGAAAAGTGATTATTCCATTTGTCCACTACCTGTGGGTGCCCTTTGTGGTTTACATTCTTCTTTCTTGGAACATGTCGAACTTCGCACCATAGGCGATTGATTTCTATGATGGCTTGATCTTGTCACTTTAGGAACACTTTTACTTCCATCAATTATGTTAGATGATTTACTCGCACTCAATATTGATTTGCATGAACTCTGAGTACTTCCTTTTGAGCTGTCCTATGATTTAAAGAATTAAGCATTTTAGAAAATTTAAATAAATGTCAGTTATACCTCTTTGACCTGAAAATTTTTAAGATACTCTACAGCAGGTATTCCCTCATAAGTAAATACTTCTTGGTGTTCTTTGAAGTAGTCGTCGAGCAACTTTAAAATAGATTGTTCCAATTTCTCAAGACGTTTTCTTGCTAATCGACGTTCTTTTTCCTCTAGTAATAGCTTTCCACCACGATTTTTGTAGCGATTTTGTCCTTGCACAGGAGTTTCCAATTCTTCAACCCTTCGCCACGTTCCTTCATACTTTTGAATCAGTTCATACAATGCCCTGTAAACAATCAAATATTATGGCGTTGATTGAATTATTACATGTTACCTAAATAACCTTGCAAGTCTCACAATGGTATAGCATACAGTATAATTTACTCACTGATTTTTGTCAAAATGATGAACGAGTTTTCGAATTTCAGTCTGAATGTCCGTGAGCATACTTTCCGTGCGGATTTCCGATTCAAAGGACCTAAATAGTCGGCGTTGTTCCTCGCTAAAATGACACTTATCCCATATGTCCACCAACTGTTCTTGAAGACGTTTAACAAGAATTCCAATGTTTGCTTTCTTTAAATCTTGCAATCGTTTTATTTCCGCTTTCACACCATTAATTGTAAGTTTTTTATATCCTTTGTGTGAGTTAATAAAAGCAGAACAATACTTCTGATCTGTTTCCAAGGTCGTCCAAAGTTCATTGAGTTGCTCAAAAAACATTGCAACCTCATCTTTTATGTTGTTTGCATATTCCTGCAGGGTTGCTTTAAATGTATTCAGCATTAACATGTTCTTATCATTCACCTCAAAAGGAGAATCAGAACCATATATTATATTATGTTCAAATTCATTTGCAGGCTCATATTCAATTTCAGAAACAAGAGTTTGAAGTGCAAATTGGGCATTTGCAAATTTTTCTTCCCTTATAAAACACTCATCTTCTAATGCTTCTATGTGTAATACAAACTGCTCCAATTCATGTGCTGATGGAAGTGGTCTTTCAGACAGACATTTTTGTGGCTTTCCTAAAACTTTACATATTTTTTCTTGACGTTGCAATAACACATGTACTTCTTCTTGCTTCTTCTTTACTTGATTTTCCAAACTAAAACAATACAACACTTAAATAAAATATAACGTGTTAAAAAATCATTCATACTCAGCCAAATATGCCTTTAATGCTTGTTCTTCTAGATATAAATTCAGCTCCTGCGGATAGACTGCATTGATTCCTAATTCAAAAGTTAATTCACTAACTTTGCTTTTTAACTCCAAAATTACTTTCTGCACATTCTTTTGTCTTTCTTGCAGATCATTGTGCATTTCAGTCATAACATTTTTTAGCTCTGTAATATATGTATTGCACCATTCTGAGCGAATAACTTCAGGAACACCAAGTGAGTGAAGAATAGCCATCCAATTTTCAACACCTCCTTTGCATACCTCATCAACTCTACTTATCATTTCATCCCTCCATGTTGAATCATATAGGGCCATTTTGTTGATCTAAAATGGTGAGTGTTTACAACATACAACATATCACCATCTAAATTACTCACTATAATTCCTTGGTGGTATTGTTTTAGTGTTGCACAAGAATTTGCAATAATAATCCAGCTACAAAAATTAATGATTTAGATTGTAGTATTCAGTACATTGCTATTGAGTATTATTTAAGCAAATTATATTTTATGAAAAAACGAAATCACTGAATGCTGAACTGACAGGGCACCGTAAAATGTCTAGTGATATGCTTCGTTTTAAAACGTGTTCATTATTTTTATTGGCAACTGCTATGCTAGCAACCGCTAGTAATCAGAGACAACCGAGACATTTCGACCATTCATTACTACAGATGATGGCTGTGGGCGCTGTGACGGTTAGAATTTGTTTTGAAACTGGTGTTATGTACAACCATAACCGATTGATCTCGGAACTAAACGATCTAAAACTACCGCGAGATGACGCGCTAAGAATTTGTAGACAGCGTTCAATGATAATTTTTAAACATGTTCGATAGTATTTCTGTCATTTTTGTATTTTGACATCCCAGAAATTACATAAATGAGTTAGATGAATGAAACTTTATTTAATTAAGGGGACTCCATTTTTTGGGACTATCTACATATCTGATGATTAGGATAGTACTAGACGAAACTAGTCTAGTAGTTCTAGTTCGCTAGATGCCGGGCACGAATTTAGCTGTATTTTTTTAAAACAAGGTTTTAATTTTTATGTCTAAGGGATATAATGGTCTCTCAAGCAAACTGGAATTACTTATTACTAAAACATTTTATTCGTGCCACATATCGCGTACCATGGGGCACCACTTCGTCTCATACACTTGCGTTTGCGTAGTAGCAGTAGCTGGTAATAGTGTTCGCCAATGATACCAAAGCATTTCGTCAATATCAATGACTAGTCTGTGTTTAAATTGTATTTCACGTTTTTGTATTCCAATAACCAAAGTTTTGTCCGAATAAGCCTTGAATTATTTGCGTGCCCCGAACCCAGCAGCACGCTTTGTTACATTATACGAGGGGGGGCACAAAAATAATTGTAATTTTGTCATATTGGCGGCATGGCGTTTTTGGTCAAGAATGGCCTGAAGTCAATCTTTCCTTTGCTCGTCTGTGAGAAGTCGCAAAACAAATTTGCTAGCCATCCTTCTTATGTGTACATCCTCGGATAAAATATGAACTGTACTCCATGACTTTCCCGACATCTCACGTAGTTGATAAATGGATGAAGGCATTGATTTTGTTGAAGTTTTCATCGGTTCTTGACGTTGAGGGGCGTTTTGAACAAACTTGGTCTTCAATAGACATTTTTCCATTTTTAAAACTTGAAAACCAATCGTAAACGTTGGTTTTACTTAAGACAGCATCCTCACAAGCAGTCATAAGCATTACAATAGTTTCTGCGGCTGACTTCCAAGAGAAAACAAAATTTCGCAGCCGCAGGTTGTTCTCGATATCTGCAATTACGTTTTCGTTGAAAAGTAAATAGTTGTATTATTAATAAAAATCTCACGCATGAACCGATACACACAGCGACACAACTTCGCACACTGACGCAGGTCATCAAATAATAAGTTTCCTCACTTTCCCAACCCTCCACAGCGTAATTCCTGAAACTTATGGCTCTCTCCTCGGATATACTTATGGGTATAAACAATATGCAAATGAGAAATACCTAAATATATTTATTGGTTTACATTTATTACATTACGTTTTTTCTTCTGTTTCTTCTTACGTTTTCTCTTGTTTTTCTTGCTTTGTTCGTTGTTTTTCAATTCGTTTGTTTTATCTTCCATTTTACCTGCTTTATTATAGAGTTACGATATTGTAACCGAAAAGTGTAAGAATCATATATTTTACCTTCAATATTTGTGACTTGGTCGCCCTGACCCTCTAATATTCCGTCTCGGTGAATGGTAATGCTAGTATGTTGGATTAACTGATAAGGAGGTGGTCTGTTTTCCTCCAGTAGTTTTTTGACGCCAATATTTTGATTTCTATTCTCTTTACTTTTAATGTAATGAGTTTCTAATATTTGGTCCCAATTTAATTCCTAAATGATAGTTATAATTATATTTTCAGTATAAATTACATATATCGTTTTATAACTTACAAATCCGTTGATTTCCATTCCGTTTGCTGTAATATTCTACTAGAATTCAAAATAATCGTACATGTTGGAACAAATATGTTCCAATTTGGTTCACCTGAATACATATCTTATCTTCTATAGAAATGATAAAATTTTATAAGAAAATATTGCACAACGTTAAATTAAAAAACTTTAAATTGCGTTGATTATTTTAAAGGCGTAAATTACGGGTAGAAACGGTAATTATAAAAAATACATAACATTGATTAATGGAACATCGTACTAAAAACATATTAATGATTGCCAAACATATCTAAATTTCTGAATACAAATGACTGCAAAAAAGGTTGTGAACCAAAACTTCTTGGTTCTGCCACGACCCGTGATTAAGGATTAGGGATTGCGCCAAAATAAATGAAGTATTTTGAGTTAATGTGTAAGCATCTATAATAATGTGCGCAAAATTTTTGTACTCTGCGAATTGCCAAACCTTGAATATGTACGTTTTGCATGTATCTTTGACTTAATCTTTAACCGCTCAGCATGACCATGACAATCGAGTAGCTCTTATTCGACTCTAAAAGCATTGTTCATTAGTTATTGTAATTGAGCCGTGTCATATGATGAAAGCACTTTAAACCGAATCACATGCAAACGTCAGCGCTTATATAAGTAGATGTCGTCATAAAAAAATTGTTGTGTACACAATACTATTGTTTATTCATTGAATAACAAAGTAGATATTTGTAGATCATTGGGGGCTTATTAGTTAACTTTTCTCGTTGCCATTACATGTACATTTGTCTTCTAATTGACAATTTACATTTCCTTCTTCGGTATTATCACCTAATTCAGGCAAATCTATTTCATTCCACATTTTCTTTTTATAGTTACTTCTCATATTTTCCGCCTCCTGGTACAATATATCTATTTCTTCTTGCAATTTAAAGTGCTTGTTTCTCAGTTCACTTAGTTCGTTTTTAAGCGAAGTTACTTTATCTTCTGAAGGTACACAACGTCCATTCACTGTACATGCAATTTCAAGATTTGCCCCCGCAATATTTAATTCTTCAATCAATGCCATTTTACGCTTTTCTTCATCAACCAGTTCCCCGCAAGCTTCTGCAAGTTTGTTCTTTAATTCTTCACCAAGGTTTTTCTCGTTTTCAATTTCTGCTAGGATAGATTTCTTAGCGTTTTGTAAGCGTGCCAGTAGTTCAGTAATAACTTTTCTATTTAAAATGACTCTATCTTGACGTCTGTTCATTGCAAAAATATCATTAATTCGTTTGTTCATCATCAATAGTTCATTTGATTGAGATTTTAAACGATTAATACTTGATTGTAATTTGTTGACTTCTTCTGCCTGCTTTTTAATAATGTCCATATAAAGCAAGTCATTGTCTTGAATAGCCAAATATTCTAATGCAGCAATATCTGGTAGACAAGTGCAACTGTTGTCTGCATGGTTTGGTATATCTAACTTGATTGATTTCAGAAGGCTATTAATATCAATGTTGGGTCGTTTATTACTCAGTTCAATCATCAAGGATGTAATGTACGGTAGTAAAGAACTTTCCATCGTTTCTACAGAACACTCTGTAATGCATCTTTCGTTTTGTAGTGTTTTGATATGTTTACTTAGCTCTTCTATTGTTGTGGTCCAAAATGCATCCTGCTTCTGCAATTGTTCAGTGTAATAGTTATCCTGAACAGTCACTGTGTTTTCTTTGGTATCAGACTTGTTATCGGTATCATTATTACAATAGCAAGTATTAAAATTTTCGGAACTGCTAGCACCTGGAATACAGTTGGTTCCACTTTCAGAAGGCAAGGTACCATTTCGGCAAAAACAATTAATTTCACTGTCCATTTTACTTTTTAAATTAAATTTGGATTCACACGTATAAAATTTTTGACGTTGTTTTGTCACATTTTGTTATAATATAATATTTGATGTGTGATCATAAACAAAGATATTGCGTAGAAACAATCGTTAACTGTTTTATTTCTCCATAGTGTCACGATTTTAAAATCTATATATTTATACTAATTCAATTATATTTTATAAGTAAAGAACCAAGAGTACCACGTAAATCGTTTAGGTCTTCTAGTTGTTTTCATATAAATTTTTTACCGAATTCCTAGAAGATATAATCAGTATATACCATAATATAAAGAACATTTATCCACACATATCAAAATAAGACGGATGAAATTTGCAATATCTATTAGACTTCCTGCCTCAAATTAATCTCTCGAGCACTTCTTCATTCTTCATCTTTCAGTGTTTAGTTGTTGTAAGCGTGTGTCATTCAATCTTTTGGAATGACTGAAATGGATTTAATAGTGTCAAACAACTGCTAGTAAATTTATTTTGGAATAAATATAATTGTAATTGAATGCGTAAATTAGCTTGAAAATAACTGACAGTCGCATCAAACGGGTTTCTCTATTGTTGGGGACCGGCTGGGATGTTGTTTGACACGGTGGAAAGGAAGTTAACTACAAACACAAGTACACTAAATCAATAAATCACTAAATCACACGAGTACACTAAATCAAATTTCATACGTAAGTCTAAGATAGATGGCTTCGTAATGCTATGTAAGGAACAATTACTTAACAGTGGCTAAGCTAAATTTTAAAATGCTTCTCGCAATTTGCGACGAACTGATCTGATCTAATCGCTGGTTTTATCTTTTGCCCCTGGTGACACGAGTGGGCGGTGTTATGTTGCTGCACCTCCAGTTCGAATAATCCTGCCAATGTTGTGCTTGTGGTCATAGACGTTCATTGTTGAAATTATCAATACCAACTTATTTAACGCAGTAATTAACATGAATCGGGCATCTCTAAATTATTTATCTGTATATGCGGCATCAGTGCTTGACGTTGCTTGGTAAGGCAGGTACAAATGCATTTATTTATTTGCATTATTAATCCTAATAAGGGCTTATCAGCCAGCACTACGTTCATACAACACTTTGTGAGTAAGATATGAAAAAAGTCCTTCTGATTTAACCTGCTTAATCTTTTGTTTTCGACGGAGTAACTAATTTTCCATCATAATAAAACAAGTTAAATGTTTGTAAAAATTATAATCTTTGTTTTACAATTTTATGATATCATAGCACTGGCTTCCGGATAACATCGACCTGTTTTAGTTATTGCAAATATGCTCACTTCCAATTTTTTATCTCCTGCAATATAAGATATGACTGCGTAATCTTTGTCACCTGGAACAATATGCACCAGGCAATCTTTCACATATATCTCATATGCTATTATATTTGGACTGGCGGCACGTACCCATTTAATGAAAAATGTGTTTGGGGCCAATTTTTGCAAATAAACAATCTTCAGTGGATCTGATATTAAATTGCAGGAACAGTTATCCACCATAGCACCGGTATTTTCGCATTCACATTTTTCCATTTCAGAGTGTTCCCGTTCAAACATCTGTATAGAATAATCCGGCACAGGCACTTCTCCTAGCTGTATCTTCCGAATTAACGAGTTGAACATATCTGGTCCTTGCGATTTTGAGCTTAACTCGTTTGTTAGCATGCGAAGAATTTTATCTTTTTCATCACATTTTTCCTGCATTACCTTTAATGCTAGCTCAATCGACGATATTGTTGGCGATTCTTCCGCAAACTGAGAAGCAATTACTGCAATGTTATTAACGCATGGGCATTTTGGTATGGTGCAAGGTTTCTGCACTCCCGAAGCATCAATGTCGGTTACACCACTTCTGGGATCTTGTTTACATTTAGTGCATTTCGATGCTTTGCCTTTGCACACACGCTTCTCCTTAGTACCACATGATAAATCATTAACCATGTAACAAAGAATACTTTTGTTTGGTGTTTTATAAGTAAGAGTTGGTTTCGTATAGAATTTCATGAGTGACTTGCTGGTTGAACTTTTTAAATTGTTGAGTGGTGCAAATATACTTTTAACAACATCAAATCCAATGCAATGTTGAAGGATGGTTATATCTGATCTTCTTGTTATGAGGTTTGAGTTCCAGGTGTTTGTTGCAACATCATTAGTGCCATTGTAATAAGTCAAACATTGAATAACTCTCGAAGAACTTACGTCGCCAATAGTACTTGCCGATGATCCAGTTCTATCCATACTTGTTTTTCTCTTATTAAGGTTCATTATGTATTTTTATCTATGTCGCAGTTATATGGTATATGGAGTGAAGTATTATATTTTTCAATCGTGTAATTTTCAGTTTGCTTGTTTACATTGCATTCCTCCTGCAATCTGGTGTCGCGCAAGTGCACTTAGTTTTATTAGGATCAACTTGGCCATCTACTGGATTAGCATTGGTGCCTACAACAGAGTATTGATTTGAGTTATCAAGTCCCTTCTGTAATTCCGTAATACGATGGCATTGAGGGTTACAAGGGCCAACACATTTACAATTTAACTATGTAACGCCCTTTAGTAAATCCTTCAATTCATCGTCTGTTAGGAATTCTAGATTTGCCGGAATAATATTACCTTGGCCGGGAATTCCTCCAGACACTGATCCAGGTTGTGTTCCTGGAACAGTCCCAGGCACTGTTCCAGGTACAGTACCAGGCATTGAACCAGGTACGGTTCCAGGCATGGATCCAGGTACAGTACCAGGTGGCATTTGACCAGCTTGTTGATACATGGCCTGTTTCTTCATTTCGCAGGTGGCCTTCAAACATTTTATGGTACATGTGCATTGTGCATTGGGATCAGGAGCAGGAGGACCGCCAGGCCCAGCACCAGGTTGGGTAAGGCACGGTTTCTCACTTTGAATGCATCCAACATTTGATGGATCCATCATTCCGTTTGCAACTTGAGTTGGATCATAAGGTGCACAAACTCCATTAATGTTCATACATAGACCCGGCATTCCTTGAAACTGTCCAGGGGCAATTCCTGGTACGGGCATCGTCCCAGGCATGCTACCGGGAAGCGTACTTCCGGGAGCACATTCACTTGGTGGACAAATACACGGATCTGCGATAAGCAATACTCATATATTACATTATATATCGCTGGCAAACATAACTTATTCGTAAATTTATATTACCTTTTTCAGTTGATGGCCTTTTTGAACCTTGCTGGCTGCCGGGCATGGTTGCATTTTTGCAATCATTTTGTGAGCAAATGCAAGGATTACATGCATTTAAAGGTTTTGCTGGAACGTCTTGCATGCCTTGCACGAATTGTTGACCATCCGCACAATTGCTTGGGTTAGTGGCTTGTAAATTTGGATCCTTACAGGCAGGATGACAAAATTTCGCTGGACAGTAACAAGGAGCCGGTACCGTAGGTTGACTTCCAGTTACCGATTGAGGTTGAGTACTTGGAACAGTTGCTTGTTGGCTGCCCGAGACTGCTTGTTGGCTGCCTTGAGCAACTGCTTGTTGGCTGCCAGGAACCGATGGTTGTTGACTGCCCGGTCCTGTAGGTGGTTGGCTACCCGCCTGTTGTGCATATAATTTTGCTGCTTGCTTTTTCTCTTGACATTTTGGTTTGCAGATTGTCGTCTCTGGGCATTTGCATGTAGAAACTGGTGGTCCTAAAATAATTATAATATTAAATTTATAAAAAGATGTGTCCGTTTATAATTTAGACTTGAAAAACGTTAATATTTTACCGTTACCTTGAACTGTATGTTGACTTTGCTGTACGGTACTAGGCATAGAACCAGGTGCTGTTCCGGGCTTAGAGCCAGGCGCTGATCCGGGCATGGAGCCAGGTGCTTGCCCGGCGGTGGAGCCAGGTGCCGTTCCGGGCCTGGAACCAGGCAACGAACCGGGGACTGCTGCGGGTACACCACCGGGAGGCATAGGTGGCTCTTTGCAGGCACATACTTGATTTACGCAACTGCATGGATTTTTGCCTCCTGGTTGTGCACCTGGTGGTGGCAATGGCTGCACACTAGCCATCTGAGTTGGCGGCATACTAGCCATTTGGTTTAGTGCTTGTTGTTGCTGTTGCAATTTACTGCAATTTTCTTTGCATTGACCTGGTGGACAATTGCACTGGTTTTGCATACCTCCGCAAAGACCTTGCAATCTTCCGGAAGCAGTTAGATAACATCCAAATAAATTCTTGTGGTGCGTGTTCTAATTATACATATGAATTAGAATCTGAAAAAAAGCAATGAGAAATTGCTTACCAATGGATGACTTAAGGAGCTCGCTGTATGGCAGTGCATAGGAGGATCTGGAAGGTGTTGTGTTGACGCCCATTGCTCATGCTCAGTATACTGCGTGGGTCGTGATTCTGGATTAGCAGACTGTGTTAAATAATTAATAGTTGACATTATACTACATTTGTTTTTGTTGTTTCCATTGCGATCTGAATCGGTAGCTCCACTTCCACCACACTTGCATACGCATTTATTGTCGATTGATGTCGATTTTGCACTTGACGAACCTTCCGGCAATGAGACAGACGATCCAGGAATACAAAATAGACCACCAGTAAATTGTTTGCACAAACAATATCTTGGTGGAATATCTGCATTATTAGTATTAGGCGTGCTTGTCTGCGGCTTGGTTTTACTATTTTTCCCGATACTTTGACATGGGCAGCCACGTGGTGATGACTCTGAATCAACTTGAGGTTCTGGCATAGCTCTTTTATCACATATGCATTTGCAGGTGGAAATGTTCGGCGAAGAATTAGATTCTGCCATGACACTGGCTTGCGATGCTCCTTTAGCGACGGCTTCTTTATCATCACTTTTCGTTCGAGAATAAGTACAATTGGGCGAGCAATTGGGTCGATTTCCCATTGTTGGGAGTGAATTGGTTGATCCTATTGCTGTAGATACGCCAGCGCTCGCATTGTCATTTCCCACTGTTTGCTGCTTAAACGATTGTTTTTCAGCATCAGGGCCACAACAGGTGCACGCTTCCACCATACCAGTCGTTAATTTTTTTTTAGCTGGTGATGGTGCATGTACTTCCTCGGCCTTGGAATAATTCTGACAAAAACAGCATGCTCCACTTCTAATTGACTTAGCCATTTCTTGTTGCGGTGATGTACCTGTGCTGCAGGCACAAGTTTTACATTTGCTTATATTTGATTTTGGCGATTGGAGTTGACTGTTAGGATTCATTGAATGAGGTGTGGCCATGCTTCCAAATCCTGAACTTGGACCACATTTGCAGGCCCTTGCATTGTATACTTGCACATTTTGTGTTATACAATTGGCGTTACCTATTTTATTTTGATTCGATGTAATTTTCATCAGACCAATCTTACAATGAAACTTACCCGATGGATGATTGGAGACGGTGTTTATGTCCGTTTGGTCGTCAATGTTGTTTACCGCGGACATTTTATTGTCGTTCCGAGTTATTTTTTATTAGATTATAATTTTTACAAGAACATTTCACACTTCGAATTTATGATGGTTGACAGAATGAAATGAATGTGTAACGGGGACCGTATCCGTGTGCCCTGACGTAATAATTATAATTTTGTTTTATTTTCACCAATGACTACATTGATTTTCATTATACGAAAATAGGTTGCTATGAGGTTTAAAGCATGGTTATACAATCGATGCAGCAACATTTAGATGAGTGACGATTGCAAATCTGAATTCTGTCTTCGACTAAAGATACATTTGAATTTAGTTTAGAAACAATGTTAGCATTTACTATTGTCGAACAATTAAACATCATATCATTGTTTTTATTCAATTCTGACTTATTGCTAGTAAATCTTGCACTGTCTACTTCAATATCAATAAAAGGTAAAATTGTCTGAATATTATCTGACTGGACTTCAACATCCACACTGTTAGTTAAAGCTTTTGTTATGAGGGAACTATTTTCAACTTGATTTCCTATCAATTCGTTCAGGACTGATAAAAATCTAATTGTGTTTGGAACTGGTTTTGCGCTTTGCATTTTATTTTTTGATCGTTGTTTATTTTTGTATGGAAAAATTATGTTTTTCAATTCATTTGCAGCTATAGTGTAAAGAACATGGCGCCAAGAAAATCCCGTTTGGACCACTTCATCCTTATGATTTGTCTGATTCTCATTGTGTTTTAAATTACTTAAACTTTTATGCGTACATATGAAACAATGCTGATCTTCAGAGATGTTTTGTACTACTAACCTTTTGTGAACTGGTGTAGTAGGTGATTGTTCTTCTATAATCATTTCTGATATTTTTCGCCAATATTTTGTATTTGTCATAATTTGCTTTGGCAATTTTCCAGCAAATTTATGCTTGGAACTAGACATGAATCTTCTCAGAGGATAACGCGCAGTATCAATAGGCGAATACGTTTTTTGCTCACAGGAATTTACTTTAAAATGATTCATACTGAATTATGAGAAGATACAAATAAAACGTCAAATATATTTTTGATTGATTATATTTTCATAATTATAGTTGTCATTTTTTATGCATTGGTAGATTGGTGCCTGATATGGTTCCATCTGATAAACGGCCAATTAAAGCTTCAATCCTTGAATATTTGTTACAATTCAACGTTGTATTTAACTTGGCATTAGTCACTACTGCCGGCATTGCTTCTGTGTTAGATGCATTTTTTACGGAGTCGAGTAGTTTTTCAGACATGTTGCCCTGATAGAACAGTTTCTTCTTATAGGTGTTTGTCTTCAAGTGCAATGCTGTTTGTTTGTCAGCTGAAGCCATACAGTATGTTTTTCAATGAACGAATGAGCTGAAAATTTTGAAACGACAATGAACACATTAAATATGTCAGTTAAATGTTTATTTCGACAAATCGTTATAAATTAAATGTCAATTAGTTGTTGAATTGATTTTGTTAGTATTTTGCGTAGTAAGCTAAGATTGATGGGGAAGCTCGGCCTTTTGGTGCTATAGCATAAATCTCAATGGAAATAGTTGCTGCAAAGTCTAAAGCATCAAGAACTGCATAATTACGCTCCTTGCTTCCAATCTTTGTTTTCAATTGACCATTAACATTTATTTCATATCCGCAGATCCTGGCATCCACCGGAACATTCCATTTCACTAATAAACTGGTCGCGCCAATTCTTTTTATGCTATATATCTTAAAACCTGCTAAATCAATGCCGCATATTGGTTTGTTCTTGCTGTTAGATGTATCTAATGCACTGGAAATTAGAGCTCCATCAAAATCTGGTGCGCCAGTATTCTGCTCTTTTAAGCGATCCAATAAGTTCACAAAACGCTTACTCTTGGAGCGATCCAATACGTCTTCAATGAGCGCGTCTATGTAATTATCTTTTTCTTTGCATTTTAGCAATAGGGTTGCAATAGCTTCCTGCTGGATATTGACGTCTATGGGAAATACCGACGCGGTTTTAATATAGGGAGATGCTGCCACTTCCGCAACTTCACATGATGCTCGAAGATGATTCATCATATGTTGCATCCGATCTGTATAACTGCTTTTTTTCTTTCCAAGATTGATGGAGCATTTACAAGGTGGTCTATTGTCGTGGTTGTTGTTGTTATTACGTGGAGGGTCTTGTTTTGCAGCCATCAAATTCTCTATACATCTACAGAAAGTTTTCATATCAGATGCTTGAGTTTTATTGCACGATTCTTGCTTTTTCGGTTTCTCTTTGTCTTTTTTTTTGCTGTCATGTTTACTTTTATCATCTGCAGATGTGCATGGGGCGTTTTCATTGCCCAACATGGAACATATATAACCTCGCAATTTCATACACATTCCACATTCTCCTTCTTCGCCTTGTCCACCTTGTCGTTTTAATCCCTGTAATACGGAATCGCTCTCTGATTTCTTACACGATGGTCCTGCCTGCTCTCCGCATGTGAGGCGTCTCTCTAAATCTTCGTTTTCTATTGTAGCATGCGGTGTTGAAGTTGCTCTGCCAACGGCATTCCCGTTATCATCAACTGTTTGAACGTTATTGCTACATATCGGGGGCGGGGTTGTTTGTACGGTTGTGGCACATGTTGCTGCACCTAAGGCTTCACTGCTTTGATTCTTGTTATTTTTTAATTCAGCTGAATTTGACGGTTTAGGTATAACCGATGCCATTGCCAAACGCTCCCTGCATTCGGGCGAACAAGGTGCATCTGGTTTGCATGAAGCGCAAGGAATCCAATCAGGATGCGTCTTATTGCATTTGATTGGTTGACCTGCGGCTGTAATGCAAGTAAGATTTGACTTATGCCGGTCGCACACCTTGGTGCATATATCTGTGCATTTGCACTCTTCACAAACTGTATTGGAAGGTGGAAAGTCTGCAACTGACTTGATCTTGCGAATTGCTTCACATTTAGGTTGACAACTTTCTGTGCATTTACAAGCCTCGCAAATTTCAGCGACTTTGCATATTGATTTCGCTTTCGGTTTTGCTGATCCTGAATCGTTGTCAGCAGCAGCATTGAGTACATCGTCATCATTAAAGTTTTCAATGATTCCTTTTACTTGTGTTGTGTCATCAGTCGTATTGCCCCCCGGCGTTTTGGGATGAAGTAGTTCACATTCAGGAGGACATTTGTCTTGACATTCACACACTTCGCATATTTTTGTCGCACTTTCTTTATTTTTTTTTGCTTTCATATTATCTTCACATTTTGGCGTGCATGTAGCATTGCAGATACACTCATCGCAAATGCGCATCACCGCGCTCTTTGCGGATTGGCATTCTTCGGTGCATTTATTTATACAAGCACATTTTTCGCAGACTACAGGCTTGCTTTTGGATGCTTCAGCCTCACTTAATGCAGCTTTGCAGGCATCGTTGCACACTCCAACGCATTTGCAGATGGTGCAGGCAACTTCTTTGCTTATCATTGGTGCAACTTCTTGTGGCGCAGTTTGTGTTCCTTTATAAGCATCGTCGTCTTTAGCCATTATTTCTTTATCCACAGTGGGTTTTGGATTATCTGTTTGGCTTTCTTTGACCAATTTATCTTTCTTTGACTGGCAAGCTGGCGTACAAATTCCGGTGCATTCGCAAACATCGCATATTTTCTCCTTTTTTTCATTTAATTTCTTCTCATCGCAGGCAGGTGTACAAATTCCGGTGCATTCGCAAACATCGCATATTTTCTCCTTTTTTGCATTTAATTTCTTCTCATCGCAGGCAGGTGTACATGTCCCCGTGCAGTCACATACTTCACAAACGGCGGTTGTCCTCAGATCTTCTGGTGTAATAAGATGTTTGATATCGTGTTTTTTTATTGTGCATTCAACGCTGCATGGGCCATCGCATTGGCAAGCTATGCATACGTTCGAAGCTTCAGTTGGCGGTAACTTCGCACCCACGGAGGGGTTGTCGGGAATTTGAGCTAATGGCGCAATGGGGGGTTCTTCCAAATCGGTTTGTATTTCAATATTGCACGCACTGCGACATTGGTTCTCTGCGCAGATACTTGGTGTTTTTTTAGGTTTTGATACTTTGGAATCACGCATTGTCGCTACAGCTTCCATTAGTTTGGTCTTTTCGCATTCTCTAGAGCACTTTTTAACGCATTTACACGTAGTCTGTGGAGCTACGACAAGCGACTGTAAACCAGGCGACGAATTGTGCTTAACTGGTACAGGATCTGTACTAGTTGTTGGACATTGGCAAGTGTCCGACTTATGTTTGTTCAATTTTTGTTTTGCAATTTCACATTTTGCATTGCAAAATCCAGAAGTGCACCTGCATTTTGAACAAATACTTTGGACATCGTCTTCCTCTGGCTCAATGTCACACTGTACATCTAGATTTCGCATTATGCTCTGCACTTTGGCCGCCATATCCGCACATATCTCGTAGTTACATTGTAGCCCGGCAGTGTTTAAGTCACTAGGTTTGTACTTCTTACGATGAACAGCATGCGGTCCTCGTGATTTTGGGGATTTTTGCCCACTTCCTGTACTCTCGCTGCCATCGGCCGACGCATTATTATTGCAGATGTTCTCGCACGCGTACGTATTATCACAAGACATTTTCGTTTCCTTCGGATGGGGCGGCAACAACTTTAATTTTTAACCCATTATACACATAGAATTTTGTAATGTGACATTTACAAATGAGATGAAACATGCAATGATCAAACAATGTTTTTGTTTCAGTTGTCACTAAACGACGATTGAAGAAGGTTAGTGCAAATAATTTTTTTCTAATTGTAAGAGGGAGTAACAACAACGATTTGGGAATAGATGTGCCCACAATAAAAATATATTCTAATTGTATCAAAACAATCTAGTTAAAATAATGTTAACTTTTAGCACTGTTAGAAGGAATTTTTACATTCGCCCTTTAAATACTACCTTAGATGACACTGATTTTAATAAAAAGCCGTTATTTAACAATTTAGTTTTCAAATTTTTGTTTTACTGTAATGTGCATCGGGTAGAAAGTCGTAACGCTTGCATCTTTAAT
>JAODGE020027839.1:0-12053 GCA_027574965.2 Ecitophya simulans
ATCTTACGACAAGCGCCGCACTCGCGATAAGTAAATTTCGAAGTTGACCGTCGTCGGCATGGAAACGCCGTCGATTCGACGTCGTTTTACGTTCCAATGATTGCTTTTAAAACTTGCTCAAATCGCGCGGTATATTAGGGTTAGGAGAGGTCCTCGCATAACTAGAATTTAATCTGAAACTCTGTTTTTTTTTTGCTTAAAGTTACGCAGATACTTTTCGACAATAATTTATCTCTGTAGGTAATTTAAAAACTTGCCAAAATAAACCGGCGTCAGCAATAGATTAGCTTATACGTAAAATTAACATGTAAAATTTTTCAAGTACTTATAATGTTCTTACACAGATAAATCGTCGCGCAGTTACGCATATGAACATGTGCTACGTCTAATCGGCTTTCCATTGCAATCAAGCACTATTAGAAATTTTTTGAGCGTATCGGTCAAAAATTACTTCCAAATAAAAAACACATGTCCATATAAAATACATGCGAAATTGGCTAAAATTGCTGTAAAATATGATGCAGAACATTTGTCGCGCAGATAAACACTGGTACATATGTAATTTTGTATTACCTTTCGATTAAGTCCAAACACAATTCGAACATGTTTGGGCGTGTCGGTCAAAATTAACATTAAAGTCAAAAAATTGTGCCCATTTAAAACAAATGGAAAATTTTTCACACAAACTACATCTCTTACAACTTTTTACGTAGAAAATTCCTCACCGCCTTAAAAGCATATTCAGATTCTAAATTTTATTAGGTTTCCAATGGTGATAAACTTAATTTGATATTTTTCGGGCGTGTCAGTCAAAAATGACATTAAATTATTGACTACGTGTCCATTTAAAATATATGTGAAGCCTATTTTAGACCTCACAAATCGTTGATAACTTTTTATGCCGCTTTATAATAATATTGAGAATCTGCGTTTCATCACCTTTCCAATGGTGCTAAGAATTGTTCAATATTTTTTGGGCGTGTCAGTCAAAATTAACTTTATGTCAAAATTCAGTTTATAGTACATTCTGTAACTTTGTTAGTAATCATCAGATTTTTATAAAACTTTCTTTGTTTGAATCCACAATTCCGACCCAATCGACATGTACATTAAAATAAATTGATCTCTAAATTTTAATTCACCATTAATATACAGTTTTTCATTATGCATCAGCATTAGCATTATTATGCTATGAATCTAGTGCTAAGATCACGGCTGTCTAAAATAAAGGAATAAATCGAAACCTTTCTTTCGTGCTGAGGCATAAATTAACTATTCATCAGAAATACTTGTTCAACAAAAATTGTTCCTTGAGATAATGCGTTGCGCCGCAGACGATGTAACTAAATATTTAGACGGATTACACTTTTCGCATCGTCGTAACGAACTTGTCAAGACTTTAATGCCAGCGGGAAGTAAATTACTTAGCAATTAGCAGCTCGCAAGGGCGCGGCTCAGTGCGCGATTAGCACGCCGAATGGCGGCGCTAAGCGCACCGAGAGTACTAATTGTTAATGAGGCGGCGACGAAGAGCGGGCGAGCCGACGCCGTGGGCGTGCGTTTTACATGCTCGACACGTCAAAATGCTATTCCAATTTTCGACGCCGCGCGGCGAGCGTACGGCCCCACAGCCGGCGATGCACCGGACGACGTGCCGGCGAATTCTAATGTTTTCAAACTGTTGCTTTTCCTATGCAAGTCGGGAACGTATTCAAAGCGTTGCGTCGGCGACGAGGACGAGGACTAGAAGTAGGACGAGAACGAGGACGCCGTCTTTAGATTACGGGCGGAATAGTTGCACCGAGCCACCAAATCGCTCGGTTTAACGGAATAAAACTCGGGGAGATAACGCTAATATAATTTCGTTTCGGCAACTTACACACGTCGTCGAGAAATATTTTGGCGAAACGAAACGACTCTAAAAATAATAACGTATTTTCAACTTGTGAGTTGAGAGTAATAAGTCTTGAGTAGTGGGATAAAATCTGTGAAGTTGCCGCGTTTTTCGGTAAAGTCTCCTAAATCGCCAACAAATCCATGAATTCGATTTGTTTTTAGCGCAAAACAAAACCTGGGTTATAAATATTCTATATTTGTTTGTATGTTAATTCGTACCGTTTTTGTACCGATTTTTCTGGGTCGCTTTTTGGTATTTGTATCGTTTCTGTTTGTTTTTTATATAAATGCATATTTTTACAGGGGGAAAATACATTTTACGTTACTATTTTTGAAGTGACGACATATAAGTCAACCTTTCATAAAGGTGACCACACCTGTTATTAAATATTTTGTGACGATATTATGTGCAACAAATATTTTGCGAACCGAAATGATTATAAAATTTATAACGTATTTTACCTTGTGAGTTGAGTAATTAGTCATGAGCGTGATATCGTCCATAGTTTTCAGTATTCAACAATAAGATAAAATCAATATAGTTGCCACACATTTTGTTAGTGGCTCCGAAATCGCAAACAAATTCATGAATTCGATTTGTTTGTAGCGCCAAGCAATACCTAGGTTATTAATCTTTTAACATGCTTATATAAAACTCATTTTGTAATGTCAATTTTGACTGTTTTTGAATAACTGTATTTTTGTTTGGTTTTTGGGCGAGTTGCCCCGCTCAAAATAAATTGAACTCTGTATACTTGCCTAAATCTGAGAGAGTTTCTCACTTATTTCCAGAACAATTCGCAGAAATCGAGATTTCCAAGCACTTCACGCAATAATCTTTTAGGGCACGACGTGAATAATTTGTACTGGCAATGTCACCGACTTTTCCGCGCTTCTTTATATTAGAAATTTGTTCAATTCGTCGTGTTTGAACACTTGCACACTTATTTGTCAATACTTGCACGACTTGTACTAACGCGTGTTAGTAACCTCACTAACTGCAGCCAAAACATGTGCACAACCCGCACAACCTCTGCACAACAGCTGTGACGACTTCAAGGATATTATTCGGCAAGCGAGAATAAGCGGCATGGAGTATTGAGCAACTATTCTCAATACTAACTGATGCGACTTGTTGCCTTTCATGTTTAATGAGCAAATAAAAAACAATTTACAATAAAAGTTTGTGCAACGTTTTGTTTTTTTTACACTCTGCATCTGCATTTGCATCTAATGAAGAAAAATTGAGTTGAAATTGTAGTTTTTGCGGAAAAACGTGCAAATTTAATATTTCATTTTCTGCGAACTTCAGGTTAGAAAAAAAAACGCTTTTTCAAAACAAAATTGTGAGTCTCACGTGTACTAAAAAACGTGACAAGTATCTCATTGTCAGTGTGGCAACTGTAACAGCGACTATACTGATTTTACCCTAAATAGAAATGACAATATAGAAGCAGCAAATTTATGTATTATTGCCATCATTTTTGGCAATAGTAAATAAAGATAAGAAAATTTAGGAAGAAAATTAAGTTGCTGAGTGAAGTAATATGTAATAAGCGTTTTATGTTCTTAAACATTCGTTTGTTTTACATTAAATATAACAACCCGTACAACACATCAACCTCCGCGCGTCGACCCGGGATATTCAACATCAGGGCTTTATTTATGTCTGCGCCGGCGTAAAAATTGTAATTAACACCTATTTTACGCCTCTACTACTGAAAAGTGACATACACACATGCAAAAAACGTAAACGTATCAATTCAAAAAATTATAGAAAAAAAATCGTGTCAATCATATTATATGTTACATTTAGTGCAATGTTATTTTACGTGTTATGTATTTATATACATAATGTGTATCTTTATATTTACTTCTTCACAAGGTGAAACATGTTGGAGGAATAACCCTACACTGCTGACCGGGGATCGAACCGACAACCTTTAAAGAACGAAACGAACCTGGATGAACACTTAACTAGTACGACCACTGGACCACTGGACCTGTGATTCGCATTTAGCACCATTTATCAGATATCTGTATTACGATACTAATGCCACAAATCACCGTAGAATTGTCTAGCTTGCCGTTGGCCCGGTGGCCCTGCTGTTTAAGTGTCCTGTTGTCAACCGCGAGATTGCAGGTTCGAGCCCCGCCTGCGATGAGTCCGAAAGTAGCTATTATTCAACGTATCGAATTTCTTTCCGTCATTAATATTTTTTTGGAATCAGAATCAAAGTTTAATTATTTGTTGCGTAATTGCAAAGAATTTACGAAGTTTAATTAACCCACATCGAAAAAATGCGACATTTCACAACATTATTTGCTTTTAAAAACTTCTCCATTGCCGTGTATTGAAAATAAAGCAATTCATGAGATGCAATGAAATTGAGAACTGTTTATTCGTAACAGTTGTTTGGTTACTAATTGCTCTGTTGTGAAATAGACATATGTATTAATCTGAAATACGTTAAAAACTTGCACTGGCAGAATTTACATAGAAACGCAGGCACTGATTATCTTACAATGGTCAAAATTCAACGTCGGTGGGACGTCCAATATCGACTGCGAGCGGCCGTCGAATATCCGATTGTGCTGTACGGGAACAATTTAATCAATTGGGTATTCTCCGCTGTTTCTAATGAACTCCTGCCACCACCTGATCAATTTGTCAATGCTCATTGCCAGAAATCGACTGGTCGTGGTTCGAAAAAAGTACTGAGCCAACTTTGGAAGTCCTCATTGTTGAAGGTTGCAAATGTTAACAAATGAAGATGATAGGGTTGCATAGTACACTTGTTGCAATTTAATGCAAATTTCATACAATATTTTAAAAAAATTCTTATAATTTGTTTTAAAGGAATTTCAGGAATTTGCATGTTTTGTTACATACTATTTAACAAAAAATGACGTAGCAATATGAAAAGCTTTTCTAATTGTTGTCAGTTTCCAAAAACAATAACGTGTTTTCCACTCGTAAAAATATGCATTTCTATAAAAACGGAAACAAATCAACGACAATTTAACGTACAGCGTCACGTAATCCCGAATGCGGGCACTTTCCGCTCAAGAGCCTTTTGTCGTTGCTGGCTAACAATAGCTGCGCGTTCGCTAATTGGCGAAGAATTCATACGAAAGCATCGTCTGAATGTTGGGCCGTCATTATCCTGCGCTGAAAGCGTCGCGATGCCTTCTCACTTCCCTTCCCTACACACACCCACGCACACACACACACAGGCGACAACCACCCCACGCAACGCCAGCATACCTTCTCCTTCATTCCCATCAACCTCCACCCACAGCCACTCGCAACCTCTCCACAATCATCCGCCTTGCACCGGCTGCGCATTGTTTTTAATGGTCTCGACATGTTGCCCCTGAACAGAATCCACCCACGAGCTCAGATGCAAAGTCAAGCCACCTTCTCTTTCTGCTCGTTCGTCCGAAACGAGGGCTGGTCCGGAACGCGATGCGCAAAATGTTATACGAGCGCGTATCTCGGTGCCGGGTGTTGCGCTGTCATAGCGCATTATACATTTATTCGCTATATTGTTAACGAGTCCGGCCGACTGCGCCGACCGCGGTGCATTAAAACGAAGCACCGGCGACGCGTTGGCTGGTTCGGCGGATATAGTTGTATTCGCGAGGAAATGGAAAAACTTCCTGCGGCGGAATTGTTGCTGGCGAAAGTCCCGAACTAATTTAAGCGAGAGGCACGTTTTATAATATTACGCATGAATTGCACGTTGGAGAGGAGCGCCTCTCGTTGTGGTTGACGCATTTCACTCCACGTTCGCGCATTCATCTTCAACTTTTTATTTCGTACAATGGACTTTACGACCCGGAGTGTAATTAAAGATATTGCATTTTCGCCGCGTTGTCATTTATTATTCTTGCCACGTCTTTCCGTAACATTTGTCCGCAAGTTTTTCTCTGAAAGTGTAGTCGCGCTTCAGGACAACAACACAAACTGCGCGAGGAATTAAATTCGCTCTTCATGCGCTCTTTCGGAGGCTAACAGATCGCCGTCAATGATGAAAGCGTCACGGGCGCTGTCAATGCGTTTCCAAAACCTGCCCTAGATCTGACAATATGCGGGCGCATCCTCGGATGCTTTTCGGTTTCGGCCATCCGCCGGCGTGTGGTTAAGAGGTTTCGACCCTTCCAGCCACATTGCATTAATTAAAGCTGCAGCCGGTTTAAATGATGTATGCGCGTTGTGCAGCTCCAATTTTCCTCCGGCTTGGCAAGCATGCAGGGCGGCAGCTAAACGAATCAACCTCGCCACGCTAACTTTGCACCTTCATCAAGCCCCAATCAGTGATCTTTCATTAATTAAATAAAGCAATGTGCTTAACGAGTGCAAATCCTTGTATATAAATCAAGCAAGTTCGACCATTCAGATAGAAACTTTTCATCCGGAAATCTGGAAACATTAAAATACGTTCGAATTAATTTATCGGCGAGTTAACAAAGCAAAATACTATTCTAATCAATTATTGACTTGGCAAATTTGTAATTTTATAAATCACGATCGCATTAAAACCGTTTGCTATACTAATTTTCACCTAAATATATAAAAATCCGACTGGTTCTCATCAAATGTAACAACAATTTAGTCAATTAGCAATTCTCTGTTATTGTTAATAAACTCCAACCAAATTTCGATCAGTTTGTCAATGCTTTTTTGTCAGAAATTGAATGACCTAGATTCGAAGAAGTTGAAGAGCCAACTTTGGAGGTTCTTCTCATTAATAAAGGTTACGAAGGGTTGTGGAAGAAAAAATAAATTGCTATATTGATTTTACCCTAAATATATAAAAATCCGACTAGTTTTCATCAAATATAACAACAATTTAGTCAATTAGGTATTTTCTGATATTGCTAATAAACTCCAACCATATTTTGATTAGTTTGTCAATGCTTTTTGTCAGAATTCGACTGACCTAGATTCGAAAAAGTTGAAGAGCCAACATTGGAGGTTCTTCTCATTAATGAAAGTTACGAAGAGTTGTAGAAGAAAAAATAATNTGCACTTGTTGCAATTTAACGATGGCATTGAGAATCGTTTATTTTTTATGTAACTTGCTTCATTATCCCGACGCGCGATGTCAGATCCGTTATAAGATACAATTTACCGGAAACAATGCAAACATAAAATTAGTGCAATTTTCAGCGACGTAAAATTAAATGTTGAGTACGTTCGCGCAAAATCGATATTCTCATTTGTACAAAACTCATTATACTAGTTTGACAAAAAGCGCGAAATAATAAAAAATATGTAATATGCATTGGATGAATGATAAAGCAACGTCGACAATACATTATTACATTTTTATGATGCCCGGTACCTCCGCCGGATGAGATACGCTGCGCCCTCCGCACGGGATACATTTTATTTAAATATTTGCATAATACTGTTGTGTCGCCCCAACAGTACGGACGCAGACGTATCATCTACGAATGTTCGCGTGTGTTTTACGGCTGTTGCACAAAGTCGCCTATTTGCGATGAGATTTTACGTCCCGTAGCGTCAAACGTGCGTGCGTGAGCTTTCGCGTTGTACGCCGCGAACGCATAATTCCTGTTCGTCAACAAACGGCATTAACAAACATTAACAACAAAAAAACGCGCGGCGCGGGCACGTGCAATAAAAGCGCGCCCAAAAACGCTGTTTACCGTGTATTTGATTTTAATTCTATTTTGCACCATTTCGGCCCGCGCCGCCCACCCGCGTCGCTAAATTGTTGATTAACAAAAAAAACCGGTGGAAAGTATTTAAAATTCACACACATTCGAAACATTTTAATTAAAGCAACAACGCCCAGGATGCATCCAATATATATTCCATTCGATTTAGATAAGCGCACACAAAACGCGCACGTTTTAACGCGACGTTCGAAGCGCGCGAATAACTTTATGCTAATGTGTGTTATCTTTTGCAGAAATTAAAAACTCCGAGTCGCGTAGGATGGTGGATATAACGCGAGATAAACCCATCAAAGTGGCGGTGCGGGTTGTTGTGCCCGTGCGTGACCATCCGAAGGTAAGCCGTGTGTGCGCGTGGGTGTGTGTGTGTTTTGTATTCCCAAGTCTTTCCGCGGCGTTTTCCTTCACGCGACGTTTTCGCCTTGCCCGTCGCAGAAAATCGCACGTCGCGGGAGGTGCGCCCGCCATCCGTTCGGGATCGGCCGGTTTCCGGTGCGGCCGCATTGAAATGCGCGCCTCGTCTACCTGAACTTTTTTGCCTCCGGACCGCCGCCGCCGCCGCGACGACGGCGACTCTCGTTCCGCGCCGTATATCTAGCTGTAATTTACAAAATCGATTCCATTGAAAACCGCCTTTCCGTTCGTTTGTTCGCTGTCGAACATTTCCTTTCAAGTCGTTGATAATATTCCAGATGCGTGGTCGGAGCAAAAGAACGCGTAAGAAGCAATTTTTGATTGAATTTGCCACTAGTTGCTTTTTCGATTTGATCGAGCTTAAATAATTTATGTTTCGGCATGTACGTGAAACGCTGTAATTGAATTGTGATGTCGTCGCATTTCCGCCGCCGTTTGTCGCGAACAACAACGTTGGACAATCTTTTAGTGTCTTGTTATGCCCCCGATATGTCACACCCCAATACGAAACTAGCATTATCATGTTAAGGTACTTCTATACCTTTTCAAGTTCAAATTGAGACGAATCACTTTCAAATTGAGACTTATCAACTTCAAATTGAGACAACCAACATCAAAATGAGAATTGAGATTGAACAACTTCAAAATGAACTTAATTTCCAATTCAGATTTAACAATATTAAATTGAGACTGAACAAAATTAAATTGACAAGTAACAAAATAACATTAAGAAAGCGTTTTCAAAACATTTATTTAGAATAACAAAGTCGGCTAACCATAATTTATTCACGCCGTTAACCCCGAAAACAACAATGAAAAGTACCCGCAGACGTTATCAGTCACTTCCTGCTAATTGTCATTCATCAATTAAAGAAATATTTGCATTGTGCGAGAAAATTTGCACTGGGAGAGCAAATAAATGGAACTTTAAATTACTCTCTTATTCAATTTGTAACGTAATATATTAAGGCGTAAATCTTGAAAACGAGTTTGCGGAACACAAACTTTTGAGAATGAGTCCTTATAGCCCAATGTTAAATCAAATCAAAAATGAATGGTCAGTGGTAAAAGCCGGAGTGAAAAGTGACTTGGCCAGTCAGATACAACCAATTTTAGCGGGGAATAATAGAAACCATTTAACACAAACTGATTTTTGTTCTCAAAGATAGGACAATATAATATGACAAAACATGGAAAAAATTCCTATCAAAAATTGTAGAAAATTTGTGGCGTCTAATTAACGATTACATCCCGCGGTTTAAACATGGACAATATTCAAATTTAATTCTTAATTTATGTTTTTTTTTGTTGATGCATATTCTACAAAAGTTCTTATCAAATCGGTCTTTTGATATTTAACCTGTTTTTCGCAATTTGATTTTGTTACTTGTTAATTTGATTTTGTTTAGTTTCAATTTGATATTGCTAATTCTCAATTTCAAATTGAAAGTTTATTTTGAAGTTGTTTAATCTTAATTTGAAATTGATTATTCTTATTTGGATGTTGGTTGTCCAATTTGGCTTTGATAAGTTTCAATTTGAAATTGCTTTGTTTTAATTAGAACGTGAAAAGGTATAGATTATTATTTTAGTTCTATTGAAATAGTTGTCCATATTTTTATAATGTTTATTTAGGCCTCGCCATCTGCAGACGCCAATAGTTTTTAGTGTTATTATAGGAACCAAAAACTCTACTTAGATAATTAGTTTCATGACCAATTTTAATATATTCATTTTACATCCGTACCATCCGTATCCACAGGATTCTTTCTATGTATATATAAAATCTTACTTTTAGTAAACACAGTCCATCACAGTCCCATAAAAATGCATTTATATTAATGCATTCATATTTCACTTGGTTTAATGTTTACGTAGTAATTCCGTGAATATCTGAGAAACAGGAAAAGCGTTGAACGTAAGTGTCGGGGCGAGCTGCTTCGAAACTAAATATCAAATGGCATTTTCTTTGCTTCGAGAGTTCCTTCTGCTCCCAGGGACGCAACAAACTCGAGCGCCACAAGTATCCGGGACCGGCGCAGCGCGCGCGCCGTCCCGTACGTATTTACGCCGAAACTACAAATTTCACCCGGGGTCTTTATCTTCCGCCGTGCGTGGGCCGCGCGAGCGTAGTTCACAAACTCGACGCCCGTAACATTGCCCGCGTACCAAACATCTTTACAACCTCGTGAACTTGGCACACCGATGTTTTTATTTCGTCGCCACGCTGCTGCTCGACGTCGAGCGCGACGGAACTATTTTAATTAAGGAGATCAGCACACTGCGACACGATAAAATCGATTGACGCCGGCCATCCTAAGGAAGTGGCTAATTAATTCGAGAAGTATGCCGTCATTCCAAGACGCGCTACAGTGACGGGGCGAAAAATTGAATTTGCATTCATCGATAAATGCGTGCGTCGGAAAAAGGACTGGAAAAACGCAACGGTTGCCGCTTCGGTCTCTCGCTTGATTGGAACCAAAGTATTTCGGGCATCATCGCTAATCGCGAATGCGTACTCGGCGCGCGCTCGGGCGAGATGAACAGCGTTCGTTGCCGAAACGCAAAAGAATCCCGCGGAAACAACGTTGCGCTGTTGGGCCGTTCGTCGCCGATGAAAGTGTGCGATCGAGCGCAAAGATTTAACGAAATCATGCGAAATCGAAGCGTCCAAGACACGCGCCTCCTTTCGGGCCGCACGTCGCGAGCGATGAACCGCAATCGGCGTCCACTTTATTGCCCTCCGTCCAGCGCCGCCGCCGCCGCCGCCCCACGAGCAACTTAATCCGTGTGCGGAGCGCGTCGGCGCGCGCCCCAAAGCGGGCTGTTTAATGATTCAACGGTCGTTTCGATCGCGGCCGCCGCGCCGCGTGTTTAAGTTGGACGAGTGGTTTTTTTCTCTCTTCCGACATAGTTGCTTATTTACTTTTCGCCGCCGGAGAGTTGGAAGTGCGGATCAAGTTCGGGGCAAATTTTATTTGCGCCAGAACATCTTTAGCGCGCTTCGTTCATATTTTATGTGACGGCAGCCGCTGACAATGATTGTGTCATGACTTTATCTCAAAGAGTACACGTTTTTTACATTAATTGTTCGTCCTGTATGAGCAAAAATTCGGTGCATTTTTTCGATTATTTTGTATTACTTTCTTCTTAACTGTTTTAACCCTTCACAACTCACACATGACTCTTGGTTAGTACGGTAAAATATATATATAAACAATATATAAATATCGAATTTTTTTCTAACTGCACAATGAGTTTGTTTTCGCTCATTATTCTTCGTAAATTTCCTTCAAATATTCCTCTGCATTTTAATATTTTCTGAGTGAAAAAGTCTTAATGTATTAAATAGTTGTTTTCTTTTTACCTCTGGTTGGCTTTCAGTGACGATTCACAACAGAAAAACGGAGCCGCGAAGGGAAAATGTTTTTCCACTCTCGCGCCGTTCGCAACACTTTGGACCCTTCGCTCTGATTCACTTCTTTCGTATTCCTTCCGTCGGCCAGAGTGATATCAATTTTGTCGTTTTTGTAATGCATCGACTACTTTTGTTCCCGATTCGGCAGTCAATACGTTTCGCGCCCTGGGCGCTGCGACGTGGAACAAAAACGGGCTTTTGCGTTTGAATTCGAATTCATAAAGTGCGGCGCGCGAAAGGCTTTTAAAGGCGAAATATTTTTAAAGTAACAAAGCAAAAAAAACGTCCGACGTCTCGATTTTTTCTTCTGTTCTGCCCCATTTACCGGATGCGCATGCTCTCAGCGAAGTTAGTTTCGTTCGGCGACGGCCAAATCGCGACGATCGGGATCGTCGGGGAATGCGTCCATTAAATCTTCGGTGTTATTTTTCCGGTCGCCGCGCACCGCTCGGAATTACCTGGATGCCCGGGCCAACCCTCCAGACGGCAATTATTCATCTCCGGGCGGTTGTTTATCCGATGCGCGTTCGGCCTGTTTACCAGCGCTAGGATCGAAAATCGCGGCGCCGTAATCCGTGTTATCGTTGCGTCTTCGAATTTTTGGCACGTTCGTCAA
>JAODGE020027856.1:0-15911 GCA_027574965.2 Ecitophya simulans
AAATCCTTTGTCGACATGTTTGCTAGTTTAAGCTTTTCAATTTCAGTTTTTGCTGCTTGTTTGGCTTTGCCAGTAGCACAACCGTGATATCCCTGAATATAAGCCATAATCAGTTGACGAATCTAATTCAATCCTCTAACAAATTAACTTACATAAGACACTCCAGATGGATCAATCATAAACATATTTGGCCCATCAGATTCATCATAACTGCCAATGATTATACTAGAACCATAAGGGCGGACGGCACTGTACAGGGTGTATGCATGCATGTACATACTAACTCGATCATTTAAATATTTCAATGGAATCTGCACACCATATTGAGATCTGTAGTTTGCTGCTTCTCTGCGAGCAATTTCTCCTAATTGACGAGCATCAGCAATTAATCCAGATACAGCCTGCATATAAAGATATAAAGTATAATATGCAACCATAATACTAATTTTAAAAAATACCATTCCAACATGTTTGTCAATGTTGAAGATCCGTTTGTTGGCGCCGGGTTCGTACAGCTTAGAAGTAACTAATTTCTCTACTGCAAACACTACGCCATCCTTTCCTCGGAGGCCGATAGCTGTGCCACTGTTTTCAACGGCTTTCACGGCATACTCCACTTGGAAGACTCGTCCATCCGGTGAGAATTGAGACGCCGACAAGTCGTACTAAAGAATGCTCAATATTAATATTCGGGTCATTGCAAAAGAAAAAACTAACTTACCCCAGTGCCAATTGAACTCATTTTCGTTGATTATTTTGTTCTTGCAGTTTCAAGTTAGGAATGATTTGCAATTCAGGTTTTTAGGTTAAAAACCGCTTACTGGCAGAATGACTGGCTTACATAGGATGTAAACTACAATCAGTAACACAAAGTGAGTGGAGAGAGAGTGAAAAGTGCAGTAGTTTGTATGTGAATCCGCTAGAGTGCGCAAAAATCACAGCAATGGGAAGCCCTTATTGGCCAGTTCTACTAATCAGGTGTCTATTTCATTTCATTCGTGATTCTTGCTCTTTCTTTCACACAGACGATATGATTTATAGTGGACCAAAGTCGGCCATATGAAATTACAGGCCATGTCCTATAAAAATCGAATAATCAAACGACTATGTGAGGTAACTTCGCCCTGGGCAAAAATAGCAGCCCGGTAAAAGTTACTTCTATATTTCCTATCAAACATTTATTAAATTTAATTTAATACCGGCATGTTCGTGTTCATTGTACATATTTACAGATTTGTACTTGCATCGACGAAACATTTTATACACCTCCATCATACTTAATCCAAAATACGCAGTTCATGTTGTTTTAAAGTATAAGTGTTTTTTTATCATTATATATCAATTCTGGTTTAAAATGCACGAATATTTGAGTTACATTCTAACGCGTTTACTTTTATTCGTATGACGAAGTTGTATCTGTTTCAAAGTATTTTTCAATTTCTTGGACCAATTAACTGTTACAATCAATTGTAGAGATGTACTTTGTGGAAAAGTTGTCGAGGACACGCAGCAAAATGCGCTCCGATAAATATAAATTATGTTAACAATAAACAAATATAGCCCGCATCTGAACACTCGATTTGAAAATAAATAATCAATAAAATTGATAACAAATTTTAAAAGTTAAAATATACTTTCGACCAAAATTTAATCCTCTCCTCCTTATCGTTTGTACTAACGTGAGAAATGTTGGATTACTTTTTATATAAAAATATATGAACACATTCGATAGTCATTATCATTTTCGCGGTATAGTGCTTTGCGCATTTATCCTTGATTTTCAACACTCCTCTAATAAAACCGAGTACCATAGTTCGTAAATGTAAAAATAAATAAAGTCATCATACATTATACGGTGTCGTTAACAATTAATCGGAGTCGCAATAGTAAATATAATTATAGCCATGGAATTAATGCATCAACACTGACATGAGCACTAATTGCGGTTGTGTCGCCTATTAAATAAATTAAAACAATTAAAACTAAATATTACATAAACGATCCGCCAGATATTCGAAGTCTCTTCTCAATTAGTAAAAAATATATGTGCCAAAATAAGACTCCCTATTAATTATAGCTACGAATAAACGTTTATCAAAGCATCTATGTTTGGTCCAATCATTTGAATTGACTAGTATGTATTTTCATCTTTTGGAACTTCCGAATACACCAACATCGGTGGTATTATAAAGAACGTTTTTCGTTTCGCAAAACACATAAAATAATAAGTCCGACGAAAAAGTTACCGCAAATTTTCGATGTTTCAGTCTCAATAATAGAAACTAACTAACTGAAGACTACCGCGTTTATATTCTTCTAGCCGAACAGCGTTATTTGGAAGAACGTGTGTATAACGCTTAAGTGCTAATATCACAAATAATAGGTGGCAGTCATATTTTATCATTAATTTTGTTCGGCCACAGTGTGAATATAATTCAACGAGTGTGTGCCCGACAAGTGAGAATACATATAATAAATCCGTAGCGTAATACAATGTAGATACAGTATCAGTCTTGATTTCGTACAAAATTCAGCCGTTCCGACAACGTCGGCGCCGTAATTAGTCGACCTTTTTCAGAATAACATAAAACTACTTCTTTAAATACATTGACGTGACTACCAGGGATCAATGTTACGTCGCAAAACGAATGTAAAAGTCATACAAATAATAAATATAAATAAAATAACAAGGTATCGGGTTAATTGTTCGCATTAGACAAATAAAAAATCATCAAATTGTTATTTTTTTGCACGCATCTTTTTATCATATAACATACAATCTTCATCCTCCTGCTTAATTGTCGTGGTCCTCTCTTCAAAGATGCTTCTATCGCTCCTCCTGAGCGATCGACGTGCGGGTTAACACCTAGTCTTATGATGAACGCAACTAAACTACAATACATAAAATAATTGTAGATACTCGAAATTTTTAAAATAATATTGATTAGTGTCTAGATCTATGCGACTCGTCACGGCGATCCCGTTCGCGTTCTCTCTCGCGATCGCCCTCGCGTCCTCGTCCCGATTCGGTGCGATCCCTGTATCTTTCTTCATAGTAGCGGGACTTTGACGAATCGCCTGCCGCCTCGACACCATCCGGTGGTGACTTGTTTCGAGGGCGCGACACCCTAAAAATTTAAACACATATATAGCATTGCGCAATGCTGCAGCGAATTAATTGACATTAAGTATTTCGAAACGTTGTTGAATTCGTTGCAGAAAGAAAGCAATAATTACCTGTCATCGGGTTCTCGGTCTCGGTAGTCACGCTCCCTCTCACGTTCCCGGTCACCCCTGCTTCGAGATCTATCCCTCTCTCTGTCGCGTTCTCGGTAATTGTCAGCATAATACCGATCCCTGTCGCGCTCTCTGTCGCGATCGCGCTCGCGCTCCCTACTTCGCTCGCGATATCTGGATGACGACCTTTCGCGTCTGCCACGACGATGTGACCTTTCCCTGGAGCGAGATCTATCTCGACGGCCAGAACTATAACTCTTGTCCTCGACGCCACGCAACGTGTCCTGTAAGGATGTAATAAGAATTTTACATCTATCATCGTTGGCTACTTTGGACTGTTTGATAAGCGAAATCGCGGTGACTAAAGTCTCAATAGCACTTGCGTACTCCCCGGCCGCCGCATCGGAGACGGCTCGGGCGATGGCCGAACTAGAAACAGTTCGGTTTCGAGACATAATATCTTCAAATTCTTGATCGCTGATCGGTGGCATGTCATTGCGATGATCTCCTTGCGGCCCACCGTATGGCGGCGCCATATTCGACGGCGGGCCGTAATGGCCCGGAGGGGGGCCGTTGTTGGGACCCATCGGACCACCATGCGGACCGTGCGGACCTTGCTGCATGCCGTGGTGAGGCGGCATGCCAGGCGGACCTCCTTGCATCGGGTGCCCCATATTGGGTGGCGGTCCACCTTGATTAAAGAATGCTGGATTAACATGAGGCGCGGGGCCTTGGTTAGGTCCTTGAGGAGGGCCGTTCGGGGGACCACCCATCGGAGGACCTCTCGGACCCATGTTCGGACCGGGTCCTTGCATATTTGGTGGACCTTGCGGTGGAAACCCTTGGTTCATTGGCGGGCGGTTCCAGTCTGATCTGGGAGGTCCTTGCGGTGGTCCCTGGTTAGACATACCTCGGGGGGGACCTTGCATTCCTTGGGGTGGTCCTTGGAACTAACGATGCAACATTAAACATATAACATCAGGTGGTAACGTCAATAAACATACCATAGGTCTTCCCGGTGGTCCTTGAGAATTTCCAGGGCCTGGTGGACGCATTGGGCCCATATTAGGCCCAGGACCGTTTGGCCGCGGTCCATTCCACTGCGGCTGCTGGAAGCGCATGTTATTCTGACTCATCTGAGGTGGACCGTTATAACCCGGAGGCGGTCCTTGCATTCGCGGTCCGTTGTGCCCCGGCCCTTGCATTCCATGGTTCATTGGTCCACCACGTGCGGGGGAGTTCATTGACATTCGAGGCTGGTAGTTGGAATGGGAACCTGAGGAAATGGGATGGTTAGATTGGCCAGGATGCTGACCTCTGGGACCATTGTTGTTAGGAGGGGTGGGACGAGTTTTTGACTGACTTTCGAATGTACTTAATGCCTGTTTTGTGGGCAGAGTAACGACGGGATTTTGGTTGTGAATTTGCAGTTTTGGTAGGTTGTCCATGCACATCCTCATGCTGCTTTCAGATCCCATCGAAATGACACAAAAGCCTTTCGACTGTCCATTTGGACGATGTTCAAAGAACTTAACTTCATTGAAGTCTGATACCCCAATTTCCCTTACAGCATTTATAATGTCTTGATCAGTGGTCCACTGAAATGACCATGTTTAGATGACTAGTTTCACTTTGATGCAGTGTCAACTTACCCATGATAAGTTTCCGACATAAAGCTGATGTCTTCGTCCTAAAGTATTGGGGGTAATATTATTACCCTGTGATGGATATACTGATCCATTTGTCTCTTCTGAATTTGTGTTTGATGTTGGCTGCTGTGAGTCAAATCCATCTGAATTGTTACCGCCGGCCGCTGGTGTGGAAATCACATCGTCGTACAAGTCAACGTTATCGCCGGCAAATTCATCCTAAAAGCAAACATCCAGTTACTGAACCGGCAACTACTTCCACACGCAAGCGCAAAACATGAGTCGGACGCCGTTATCCCATTGTTATTTAGCTATATACGAAATGCGTAGAATGTGGATTAGGTAGAACATGTGCTACTTCGCTTACCTTCACAAAATCTTGATCTATATCGTCGGCGTACAAATCTATATCGTTGTCAGCCATTCTGGCGGCACTACACAACGCACGCAAACATCAATATGGCTTCGCCCGGTTCGCCTGCTTCGTGCAGCCCGTGCAGCTAGAAACGCGAGGACGCACGTTTTAGTTTCATAAATTGCCACCATGGCACTGCCGTCGGTGTCGCTTCCGTGCCTTCGGTTGTTTTCCATTCTTTCCACCTTTTCACCAACCATTTCGTAAAACGATTTAAATGAACCATCAAAAAATATATGGAGTTAAGTTGCATCTATGTAGCATCTATTTTTTCAAAAATGGCAGTAGGATAGGTTAGCTAAAAAATGGTTGCAATGCGTACTTCTTACAATTAGTGTTTAGTACAGATTCGCACTGACGCTGAGTCATATCGATTTATGTTATTTGCAACTACCGATTGTAATTTATGCAAATACTATTTCATAAACTTTTCAAATTAGTATAATTTTAACAGTTATATAAATTAAATTTGATTTTTAAAGTTCCAATAATGCTAATATTTTAGCAGACAACAAGTCCTCGGTAGTATAGTGGTCAGTATCCCCGCCTGTCACGCGGGAGACCGGGGTTCGATTCCCCGCCGGGGAGGTCTTTTTTCCCTTTCTTACCGATATGCAGAATAAGTAAGAGGTAAGTTAAAGACAAAATTTTTTTAGTTGTATGTACCCGCTTAATGACTGTTGTTAACATACCCAAATAAAACCAAAGTGCGATTTTGATCCGATAAAATAAAAGAAGTATTATTTTCTAATTGAAATTGTTATTATACTATAAGTTGCGGAGTAATAACTATTTTTTTCCATTTAGCCTAAATAAGTAAGTGTGTAAGCATTGAACGTAAATTCGAATGGCACTTACCAATTTTGTCTAGTGCTAATATTTTAGGAGATATTTTTCAATAACATTAATATTGCATTCGATTTTGACAAATATGCAAAGGGATAATTGATGCAGAATTGAACGTAGAGATTTGCATTTTTGCCAAAAATGGCAAAATCTAAAATTCAAATTAAACTAGTTTAATCGATTGGAGAACTGAACGTAGATTCGAATGGTACTAACCAATTTTGTCTAGTGTTATTATTTTCCGAACTATTGTTCAAGAACATAAACATAGCGTTCGATTGTTGGCAAAAGGAACAAATGATTTTATGGCTGTAATCTATTTTCACGTGTATTTCAAATCGGTGCGCAAGTCCAACTGCTAAGTCAATTTAGATATAGCTGCAATCAATTACATTTGATAAAACTAGTACCATTTGAAGGCTGAGAAACTGATCTATATAATGATATATATCATGGGGTAATGATTTGCACAGATGGGAAATCCACATTTTTTGATAACCTCCATGTCTTTGTGATGGAACGACAGCGGCGTTTGTAGAGCCACGGTTTGGTTAGTTATATAGAGAATATAGAATTATAGATGATCTATTATTTAAAATTACGTCAATTTCACCTGCATGTTTGAAGGACAAAGATAGGGAATAAAATACATTTTATTACAATACTACTATATATTTACAATAAAACGCTATTATTTAGACATCAGATTCTTGAACATAAGTCTTAACAAGATTTATACTTACAACAAAATGAAATTGAACACAATTCATTTTGCCATAGATTGTAATGTATCTCATTAATTAATAATTAAATATATATTTTATACCTCTTTTACTGCGTGTGTGATGATTTCTCACTCTACAATATAATTTTGTCATTAGTTGAATGTCCAATTAAACAAATACAATCAACCAGATATTGCATTACACCTGACGAAATCTGGAAACAATCCAAATTTCTCCTGTCCGCTCGAATGCGACAGAAGGACGATTTCTGAGAGCATCGATTCGATTTGTGGTGTTTCTGGTTTAGTGCCTATATGTAGAAACTCGAGACTCACCGATGGTCATGATCGAAACAATATATATAAATAAAACGTGAATGAATGCGATAATGTGTACATAATGCAATGCGTAATGCGACTTCTTTTTATGTATTTCTTGGTATGTTAATCGTTGTTTTGCGTTCCCACATGTTTTTGCTCGCGTTTGTCATTTAGTTCTTTGCTGCATGGTCCAAGTTCTAATATACATTACACTTTGTAATTTAATACTTTTATTAATAAATATTTCATTATCGGTAATAGTAATAACATAGATAACTTTGCGTTAAGTTTCGCTAATCGATTTCAAGAGTATAATGTACATGATAATGATGATGCCTTTTGATTTAAACTTTTTGACGCTGGACCATACAATTTATACAATAATCAAGTCAATTTTCACTGCACTCGCAGGTGATAACAAAACAACCCGCGGCAACAGTGGCAAAACGTTTTAGGTGAGTGCGGATGTTTTTAATGATCAACTCAGTTGCATGTTGCATTGGTTGCTCCTGTTGTTCGTGTAAACATTTTCCAACGCAATTAATGAAACCAGAATCGAAACTCGAATCAACGTTGACAATGTTTCACGTTCGCCTCGGTATTTTGTGTGTGGCTAGTTTGTGTGCAAGGAAGGAGATATGCAAGGTTATTCTGTACAATTAATTAAATTGATAAAAATTAATTACTACAACGCAACGAAACATCCGCAAACCTGGTCTCGCGCACGAAATGCTCGCTTTCGAAATTCTACAAAACTTGGTAATTTTTGGGTTCTCACGTTTTTAACGAACAATTTGTTAGGTAATGCTCTAATTATATGCATGTATAAACACGTAATATTTATAAATATCCTACCGCTGTCCAAGAGATAATAAAAGTCTTTAAGTGATTTTTAATTCGCGTTAAGTTTCTTTTTTTAATTTTCGTATAATGGACAGAAGACTTAATGTTAGAAAGTATTGCGGGCGCCGTATGTGTTCAATGTTCGTGTTGCAGTTTGCAGTGTTGTCTTTCCGCTGTTCGTAACAACCATTCGATAAATAATACTGAGAAACATAAACTGAATGAGTATAAAAAACACTTCAAATGAACGTTGAAGTATAAACCTGAATCAAAACTGCACAAACGCATCAATTCTCAGAAAATTATTTAGCGCTACTAAATAGTTTGCTGAGCTTGGCGATTTACGGAGAATTTCGTATGTCAGTAATATAAAACGATATGAAAACATAGATTGTACACGTGAATAATAACGAATTAAAAGTTACACTTTAAAAATTTCAGTAAAAAAACAAATAATCAAATAATAATCATACTACATTTATTCGATCCTAGAATATAGTTCTCGCTTTCGACGTTTAATTTAATGGTTGATCGTGAAGTCGACTATTCCTAAGCGATGTGATGATGTCGCCGACAACAGAATGGATATGACGATGAACCACTTCGATAGCAATGATTAGCACAACATTCTCTTCATATAGATGATTCCGCTCGCAGGGGTGGCATGATGCGCTAGCTCTATGATGAATTATTGTAATTTTTGGTATCGACATTTGACAATAAATGTTTTCACTGATACTGATGAAATCAAAAATATGTTATGCATCGTACTCTCTGTTGAAATGTAGTACTGAAAACACACTCTAGTCTGGCACATGAGTATATATACTTATATAAGATATTATTATACACTAAATGATATCACAACATTATGGAAACTTTTCAGTATTCGGTTTCGCTTGTCTTCATCGTACTCGGTTCTCTTTTGTTTGAAGTAGTATGCAATTGCATTTTACGCCTGCATTTGCTTGCTTAATTTTTGTTTACACAGACATGTATACACCGAACAATTGGCATATAATATTCGCGCGACGTTTCCAACTTCTCATTATTTAGGTAGTATTTTGTATTCTTGCTTTTTCATCTTTTATATTACGAGTTTAAATACACAAAGTCTTCATCCTAAACGTTAATTCGTCAAATTTCAGTGCAGTCACCTTCTTTTAGCTTCGATTATTATTAATTGTTTCCTTTTTTTAAAGTTATTGTAGCCTTGATGATTTTGCATCTGTTGTTTAATATTCAATAAGCTAGGAGCAATTATGTGACTCTTGACATTAGTTGTTTTCTTGGCCGTTCCGTCGACGTCCCAAATCTTCTTAAAGAATAGTGCACGACGCCGAGCAACAACTACTATTGCCGCCTTTACTTTTTTGTCGTTGATCTGCAATCAAAACGCGATTAGCATGTGAATTTTAAAATTACCCAATGCGCATTCAGCTAGACCACATATCTTGGTTTGCGTTTTCCTCGAATTTCGTTCTCGGCCTTTATTACTAGTAACGTCAGGAGGTCTTTAATCAATGATTATCATCGCAATAAAATGACACTAATGCCCACCGACATTCATTACCAAGAAAAACGCCAACTGATAGATTGTCTCCGTGAAATAATGCACCACTCACCTTGTGAATTAGGCTCAGGTAAATTTTCTCTAGGAACCAAATGCATGACTGTTGTTTTGCCGTACGGTAAGCCCAAAGCACCTAACGTGACATTGCTGTGAAGGAAGCGACCTTGGTAAATGAGCCTGAGGATCTCCGCTTTCGCTACGGCTTCCTGACGCCAATCTAAAAAAACATACAACGTATTAACATGTCACAAGAGAATAGCCCTTCTGTCGCTTTGTTGTACACATTATTGGCTAGGTTTGACCCAAATAAAGTATTCTTGAAAGCATTACGTAATCTAATATTACGAACGAACGCAAATGCATCCGTCGACGAGGACGCACAACTATTTCCTTCACGTATTCATTACAGTTTTACATAATTTGATCAAGAGCTTATAATTGAATTATCTGTGTTATTTTGTATACCAAACCATTGTGACATGCGTAATGCCAAGGCACGAATGGTAAATTTTATGTTTTACTGCATCAAATCATTAAGATTTTAAAATACTATTGCAACATTGTGTAGTTAATGACATCGTTGTTAAAAATAAGTCACGGTTCAAGAGACATGAAATTTATTACACCTAACGAACAACTACTAATTATTGTACAGTTGTGTACATTAAAATATAGAGGAAATGAATAATGCGCTTTTATAAGAATTGCTAATTGTAAGAAAATCCAATCCAAAACGAGTAATTCGTCAGTAATGTAAGTTTTTTGAAGAATATTCCAAGTAAGTACCAGTCTACAAACTGAAATCGACTTTCTAATTCAAACATGAAGAAAAGTACGCAACTAAATTATACCCATGCAGTTTTTGCCGGCGTCGAAATGAAAGTGGTCGTAAGATAGCAAACGCGATAAAATAAGTATGTACATTTATCAATTTTTACTGCAATTAGCAATTACCTTTGCTAATTTGAAAAAATCGTAATAACGATTTCGAGCAATTGCACTGCGCGAAGTGCCTAGGCGTTAAAGTTAAAACTGAAGCAAAAAAAACAAACGGCGATTCGCAAGAGAAAACTGCACGACGGATATTACCTTCGGGCCAATTTTCGAAAACATGTTGCGCAATGTCTCCCGCCGACTCGCTGGGACTGAACAAGAACTCCTTCGTCTTGCCACTGACCAGAATGAGTCTCAAGTTGATCTGCAACAAAGAATAAAAAAATGAAGTTTCGCTTTCACTCGCCGCCGCTTGATTGCCTGGCTTGCTTGCTATGAACACATCGCAAACTACAGCAACGCGGCGGTTACCGGAGGTGCGTTCGCAAGCGCGCGCAAAAAAAAACAAACACGCCGCAGCAATGTAGTATTCGGTTTCGTGCCGGTGACGCGTTCGGCTCCTTTTACAAGCGACGACGTTTCACTCGAATAAAATATTAAAAACATAAAAAAAACCTCGCGTGCTTCCTCTTTCGCCTGCAGCACACTCTGCCATTCGGCGCGGTAGCACCACTAACACACAACGCGCTTCCGTCTCGCCGCCAATCGATATGAACGCTATCAAACTGTGTCATGATAAACGTAACGCACGCCCGCCCGCAACACCCACCATATAAACTTCATCGCGATAAATACACATGATAATCATGAAACATTGTAACCAGCAACTAGAAAGTGTTTGTTTTTTTTTTGCTTCAACAAATGCACGCGTTTCCTGCGAAATCTTCCAACCGGTTGGTATAGACACAATAATCGAATATTCGTTAATTGAAAACTGCATTGTCGCGCACAATGATCGTGTTTCGTATGGCTTTCCGTAGTTAATTGATAGAACAATGCACGCTAACAGTTGAGCCGTAACTTGATGCATGTAGTGTGAATTAACAAACACCTACCATCACAGTCTTGCGAGCGCGCGCGTCGTAACGTCCTGTTACTATAATTCCGTATTGAATTATTACGCCTTACCTCAGGAAGAACACAAAGCGCGCATGAAATTATGAAACACGACGATGTGTTCGCGATGTTATCAAAGTTAGTAGTTTATTGCTTGGATATTGGCTCATGCGCGCGCACGATTTCGTTGTAATTGATCATTAAAATAGGAAAAACTTTAATTAGCCAATTGCGCCAGCTTAGCGAGTTGGTGCGTTCGTTCGGCGGGACATGTACAATGCGTGCGCGTTGGAGGAGTCCACGAAGAGAGTGCTGACCCCAAATGATCTGAGCACACCTACGTGCGCGTATCATGCAAGCATCTAATAAATAAGCTTATATTACATGCATTGCATGCTACAGCTAGTGTCGGTACAAATTTTATCAACGTCTTTTGAGATTAAATTGCCTTCGACAACATCTATCGATATTATCTTACCATCCGGAATCTACCATAATTCTATAGTAATAAAACAAATACGATATTTTCAAATGAAATAGAATGCAACTTAATACCGTAACAAAAACACTCGTGAATGCAGAACAAATGGTGGCGATTCTTAATTGGGATTAATTAAACTATTAAATCCATCATGGCCGCATTCAATATAACATTTTACGAACACTTAAATGGTTTAATTGTCGAATAAAAACGTCGGAGCCGCGTGGCGTGCCACTATCCATCAACGCATGTGATACACCGCTATTTAAAACGTGATAAACTAGATGTACAAAGGCATCGCACAAGACAAATTTATCCAGCCGTAATTGCGCTCGACGCGAATAGCATCACGAAATTGTTACAGGCGCAGCAATAATTACAAACACCCGAAGAATAACGAGTGGATATGCATAATTTATGATGCTCGTCGTCGCTAGATTGCTTATTTATTATCATTCCGCCATCAAAATCGTTGGTATTCTTACATTCGGCCAAACGTAGCGGAGTTCCTCCCAAGCATCGTCGGCCGATCGCGAACACGGCTCATTAGTATTTCACAACGCGCCACATCCTAATAGACGCGAGAGACTACGCGCTACGCGCATTGCATTCGATATCTGCTCATTTCAGTTTCACCGACAACATCGCATTAAGAGACATTTTTGTATAACACCACGCCGACAGACGAAAGTTACCAAACCCGCAGACTATTTTTGGTAGATAAAAGTAAGAACACGTTGAAAACGTCTCGCATTGCCTTTTCGCGAGTGCGCTTTCTTCCGACTCGGGCTTCAACCGCCTCGAGAGCGTTGCCACTTTCTAATGACGCGTCTGCCGGTGTCGCTACAATTATCTGCAATCTGCCGATAGCTAGCAACCATGTATGTTGTCAGCACGTTATTTAGTACTGGAAATTATTTTTAAAACAAACGAGCAACTATTTATGTCTATGACCTTTATGCGAACCTTCAAATTAATTAATCCGTGCAGAATTCATTACTGTTTTTGAAAACCACTCAAAGCCAAAATAAAGTAATACACCAGTAATAACAAAACTGCGTAAATTACCACCTATGCCTCGCCGTAATAATGACCGTTTGCCTCGAGCCCGAATTGGTGTCAATTAAATGAGAATTTGACTTAACTGTCAGCTTAGAGAGAAAAGGCCGTTCATATCGTAGGTTCGCGTGCGTTGCAAATGTAAATTTGAAAAAAAAAATGCAAAAATTCGCCCGAAATTCCCCGGAGCTAATTCATTCGCCTGTGAATGAAATGGCTCCAAATTACTGCACGTAATCCGAAAAGAATTCCCACGCGGCGTTCTCGTCCAACAATATTTGCTCGTGGCTAATGATAAAGCATAATCACGAAGTTTCAACTCCGAAGCACCGCAATCAATACGTATACCTCTCCTCGTTGTATAAATAGAAGCAGAGGCACATGCATAATCAATCGGTCACGTGCAACATTCTCAGACCGAAATAAAAGCAGAGTGTTCATAAACACAAGGTAGTCGGATATAGTGGTGGCACATGTAAGTGGTTTTTCCGCACTGATCATCGCGCGAAAAGCAACCAGTTAAATAGACATCGGGCGCATACAAAAATAGTCGAGCCGTACGTTATGTTCGAAGTAACACAAAGGACGCGAAGCGTTGCTATATATAAACAGAGATATGAATAATTGTAAAAGCAATCACAGCACGGAGCTTTTCGGACGTTATTATGCATAACGTTGCCGCACTAATTGCCAACACTTACGCATCGCTTTTTGCACAGAATGCGGAATAAGTGCGTTGAACTTGAGAGCATCATGAGTGCTTTGTATGTTGCATGTAAGCGTTCCATTGTCCCCTTGTATGCGTTAATTTGCACATCGTTTTTACGACAGACTTTATTATAACTGTAGCGGAACGCGCGCACTTATCGCACTTGCCAACAAATCACACCAGCTCGCTTATGTATACGAGATTTCATTAACGTAGCAACTTTTTGACGTGCCCAAATTAATCAGCGCATCATGTTTCTGTGTGTACAATGTAGGATTGTTTCGTAGACTTTTAGGTTTAATTTTATCAGCAGGAGATGATGTACATTGTTCATTGAAGTTTGAACACGTAAACATTATTTGAATAACTTATCTTATCAGATTGCAAAAAACCTTAGTCAATAATTAAAATATAACACATTTTGCTTACATTCAGAAAAATACATCTAGAGGTGAAATTTATATAAAACTCAAAACTGGTTTTTATTTATTTTATTAGTATCAATAAATTAGTATAACAGGCACATGTTATTACGTTATTTACAAATGTTTTTTTAAGTAAATTTTTGCCATTGCGTAAAAGCTGAAAGATGGAGAAGCATTCGTCTCGTATGTCTCGCTCGTATTCACATTCGATAGTAAACATTGCGAACAAGATATGTTTATGAAACGCTACAAAAATTGGCGAAATGAACACCAGTCGAACGTGGAACATCTGTGTGCAGATAAACAGTCTGGCTGCAAACTTATTGGACAATCTCCAACAGAAGCCCTGCAGACAACGAGGCAGACGCTTCCGCGCAAAATTGTATCTCGTTCGCGAAGCGCGGCGGCAATTCCGGGGTAGCAACCAGGTATTCATCAGGCGAACGCAAAGCCCACCACGGCCGAAGAGCGCAGGTTTTTGTTTGTCCGTGCACAAAGCACGCACGACGTTTAACAATGACATCTGGTTAAACAATGTATCCTTTCATGTCGCTCCTCTAGCGGCTCCTAAATATCCTTGTAAATACGTTTCATTGGCGAAGACACCAGAAGCAGGCGACGCTTTGGCGCGCGCGCGCGTTAGTCGTGCGTGCGTGTGTGTGTGCCGTTACTTGGCGCGCGATGACTCTTGGTGTACTTATTAAATGTTTGTCTCGTTGCCACACACAAACAGTGGTAGTGACGAGAGAAGACAACGCACGAGAGGACACGCTACGCCGACGTTTCGTCTGTTGATAGCGCATACTAGCCAACTGATGTGTGGACGATGACAAGCGTTGTCGGCATTTATTGTTCACCGTTCGTCGCTTCATTGTTAAATTTGATTAAAAGCACAAGACGACTTGCGGGAGACTAACGCTACGTGGGGAAATGTTGGTTGTGACGAACGGCGGGCGTGTAAGTGTCGATTGCCAATTTGCCAAGGCGCAATATAAATCCAGTATATGTAACCGATCAATCCATATTTAAAGTTAACGTATTCATACGAGCAGAAAAAAATTCGGTGTCGTAGATTACAAAGCTAACATTCCAGCAACGTGGCGCAATGTCGCAACGGGCGACAATAATTAATACCATTCGATAGACTACCGTAATTAACAAACAATGGAACGCATGGTATACAATTATGTTGTTCAAATACGAAAGGAACAGGAACACCCATCGAACGCAATTGCAGTGCAGCAAAACACAATTAATGTTTGCAAATTTTACTAAAAACACATAGTGTTTGGTGTTTTTAAAAAATTTCAACTGATTCATGTGTATTTTCGTACGCTGATTACGAATCCGCTAACCAATATTGTCTAACACATCAGAATAACCACGATTTGTAGTATGAGGTGTTCGGCTGGCGGTACAAAGAGATTTATGGGTTTTTTTGCGTGGATTATTCCAAAAATTGAAATACAAATTTCGAAGTCATTGAGAGAATGATAAAAATTAAAACAATATCAGGCATATTGAAGACGATAGAAATAAAACTGGGTTATTCTATTTTGTCATTATGACTTCACCCCACTGGCCCTTTATTCAAGTAGTTGCTGGTCATAAGTCTTTCACCGCCAACGAAGTTATTGCCAATGGTTAACATTATTTATAAATACCAAAACGTTATCAAATTAATCAATATAACTATTAAAAAACAAAGATTTATAAAATTCTTTATCGTTTGATACCAA
>JAODGE020027858.1:0-13886 GCA_027574965.2 Ecitophya simulans
TAGAAAGACAATTAAATTATCTTTGCGATTGTGATGTATTTAGTGTTAAGGCTTTGAAAAATTTTCGCGCAAATCATTCATTTTTTCGCGAACAAAAGGCAAACCCTCAGATCCTTCTAATTCAAAGGATGATTTTCGAAGAGAGCGACATTTTCCCGGCCGCCTCCGCTCAGGTGTCCTCCGCGGTCCGCTCGTGCGTTTTGCATAACAATCGCGCTAAGACTTCAATCGTCTATCATCGCTCCCCCGTCTGCGCCGCCGCCGCCGCCGCCGCCGCCGCGCATTCTTCGGCCCGAGATGGTTATTTACGCAAAGAATATCAGAAAGCACTAAAGCGTCGGCATTACGCGACGGCGAGCACGCAAACGACATTTTAATCTTTCGTTTTCGCTTCCCGGCGACCCGCCGCCCCGCAAAAACGCACATTAACTTTTAAGCCTTCTTCCTTCTTTAACGAAGCGACAGCGCGACTTAGTCGGGCGGAGATTTATCGCCATGCGACCCGACGGAGCGGGAACGAGGCTGCGATCGCTAAGAAACGCTGCCATTGTTATAAACAACAGCTTATTTAATTGTGCCAATAGACAAGTTGCGTCTTGAAGTTTTTTCTTTTTTTTTCAATTCATATAAAATAAACGCGTAAAACGAAACGAACAACCGAAATTGTTTGTTGAACTGGTTGCCTACGTGATGTGTTTAAGACAAATTAGCACGTAATGATGCTATTGTTAGAAACAACAGCTTAGTTAATTGTGCCAATAAACAAAAAGAATCTTCATGTGTTTTCTGTTAATAAATTTATTTAAGATTGGCGCGTAAGACAAGAGAATAACTTGGACTGTTTGTTAAAGTGGTTGCTTACGTTATAGCATGTTTAAAATAAATCAACAAGTGACGTTTTCATTGCAATAAATCATTAGTTATTTAATAATTTCAAGGCGCAGCTGTTACTTTCTAATATTTTTTCTTAGGTAAATTATTAAATTAGCAATACACAAGGTGGCAACTTTGGTTGTCTACGTTTATGTTCATGGCTTCTTGCAAGCAATGAAACCAATCAATTATTAAATTGAATAATGTTCGACGACACGATGCCAGTTAGGACGCAATAGAAGCCATGTTTTCATCGAAACAAGGACGAAAGTCGTGTAGAACATGAGCGTAAAGCAAAGTCGCTTCTGTCCGTCGGCACTTTAGGGATGTTTTAAATGCAAAAATGTATTGATATATTTATCGAATCTATATATTTTGGTAAAATCGTTATCTATAGATAAATAATTTTAAAAAAATATCGATATATTGCAATCGTTTTTAAATAGATTCTGAAAATGTCAAAAATAGATTCTTTTTGTTCCAGTATGATATTTACAACTTGGTTCCATATATATTTATTTGAATTTTGTTAAAAAAAATATCGATGTTTATACTGTATCGATAGCTCAAATTTAATATCGATATATCAATATATCGAAAAATAAAATATCGTCTAAAAATATCGTTGAAACAAAAATAAAATATCGATATATATGACAGTGGGGAACTTGAATATTTCTGGCGAACTTCAAAATATCTGACGAGGGGCGACAGCTGCTCGCTGCCGACTTGGTCCCCCCCCACACTGTTAAAAATGTGCCAACATTTTTATGCCATCTGAACGGTAATTTTTTGCTTGTTTTTTCCGTGTTTGTTTCATTCCAATCGATCAATTATTGGCCGAGTTATAAGCAAAAATCAAAATTTGTTTATACCTAATTAAAATTCAGTCGCTGCTACGCGTTTGCCGTCAAAGGAATCGTAACGCTACGCGTAGCGTTGTATTTCTTCTGTCGGCGTACGCGTAGCAGTTCCAAACTGCAACTGAATTTTAATTAGGTTTAAACAAATTTTGATTTTTGCCTATAACTCGGCCAATAATTGATCGATTGGAATGAAACAAACACGGAAAAAACAAGCAAAAAATTAGCTTTCAGATGGCATAAAAATGTTGGCACATTTTAAACAGTTTGGGGGTGTATTAAATCGGCACCGAGCAGCTGTCGCCCCTCGTCAGATATTTTGAAGTTCGCCAGAAATATTCAAGTTCCCCACTGTTAACGGCCGAACGATCGCGATTACACTCGCTTCCAGGTCAAATCACCGCAGAGATGCGCCGCGACGCGTTCTGACGGAACGCCGCGCCGCGCGATATTTCGCAATAACTCATTGGCGACGGACGCCGCGCATAATTCGAGCGCGCGCGTCTCGCGTAAATTAAAACGTCGCGCCGCGGCGCGCGCGATTGTTCGGCCGCATTGCGATAAATCACGAAATCGCCGGCGCACGCTGTTCATCAATCAATCGGCGCTCTAATAAAACGCGCGGTCGGCGCGCCCGCCGACGCGCAATTAACATCGCCGCTCGATTAATTAGTTTTATTAATGACGCCCGCTCGTCGTTTGCGCAAAATAATTACGACTGCAATCGCGATGATCAGCGCTGGGCCAAATTTCGCGACGAGCAAATTTTCGACGTGGAAATTAATTTTTTGTAAACTTCCATATCGAGATTAGACTGCGCCTCGAGCGAGCGCGGTGAGGAATACGTGCACGTACACGCAGAGCAGTTGATTACGCATCTTATTAAATTTATCACTGCGACGTCGCCGTTTTACTAACGACGCAGGAAAACGCGCCGGAACGACACGAACCGCCCAACAATCCGGGGGGCATTTTTTCGCCTCGCCGACGAAACAGACGCGTCCGAAACGTTCGAATTGCGCATTACGCATTCGCCGCGCGCGCGACGCGTTTTTTCGTCCTACGTTTGCTTATTTATTTACTGTACGTTTTGCGCGTTCGCGCTTAATGCGGTGTGTGTGTGCGCGCGTTTCGGCTTACCGCGCCGAAGGCGAACGTCTATTTGTTCATCAATTCCCGACGCAGGCCGAGGAATACCAAATGCGAAGACGGCGCAAAACTAGCACCACCGGCGGGTGGCGCCTTTTCGCGACACCTCCAAAAAAAAAAAACTCGCCTCGAAGCAACTCGAAACGCACAAGATGAATTGGTCGTGGGGGGCGAAATGTTTGCGCGATTAATCATCGCCGTTAACGCTGTTTTTCGTATAAATCACGGCGCAGATGGCGCCACCTTCCAAGGCAACGCGCCTTCGGTTTATCGGGCCGTTTCGACGCTTCGTTCGCATAACGAGCCGACTTCACCTCGGCGTCGACGTCATCGTCGCGGAACATGTCAATGCAGCAAACGGCGTTTCATTTTCCGCGCAATGCCACGCCAGTTTTCCATTTTTCGCGCGCGCTGCGACAAACTTTGCGACGCGAACGAAACGACGCCGAGCGGCACGACGGCATGTGTCAAATAAAAGCGTTCGGCGCGTTTAAACGCCCGACTTTCATTCCGGGCGGCGCCGTCGAGTGTTTGTTTCACGGCGGCGAGAATGGGCGATAAACGTACGGACGCGTCGAAAATTGCGCGCGAACGCCGACAGCAGTTCGTGTTTTGGGCACGTGCGATTTACTTTTCGCTCGCACCTTTTCGCTCTCGTCGGTGATTACGCGAAAATCGTGACTTGTGTTTTGGTCGTTGTCTCCTCGAGCGAAACGATCGCCAAACCATCGAAACGTAGAAAAATCTTAGTGACGCCAAAACTGTTTTCATTTACGTTAAATTTAACGGAATAAAATTATCGGCTAATTGATTAACTCCGTCTAAGATGAAAACGCAGGCACCCACAGCAAGAGGAGATTTGTATGCGCGATGCGCGCCGCCGAAAAATAGGGACAAGTGGCAACGAGAAAATGAGAAACAGGCGAACCGACCAGCGGAGAAAGTCGCTCCTCGAATCTGGCATGCATCGTGATCACGCACACGCGCGCATATGCAAATTGGTTCCGGAGATGCAGCGGCGTTCTACACGTCGCTCCGACTCCAACGCCGCCGCCGTCCGCCCCCTATCTGCGCGAGAGTGCGCCCGACTCCGAACGTTCGCGCTTAACCCCGGCGCAAGTTTAATGGTCCGCCGTTTTTGGTGATGTGTGGTCGTTGTAGTTCGCCCTTATCGCGAGTAAAATAAAGTCATAAACTAAATAATCCGACGAGCGCGAAGGGGCGGCTGGCGGGGCGCAATTTATGCAAACGCAGATAGTCGGCGAGCGACTACGACAAGTTTGTCGACTAAGAATATTGCCGAGGCGGCGATTAAATTTGGCGTTCGGCGAAATTTACGCGTCGAATTCGTGCGACGTTCCGAATGCTGATAAATTGCCACGCGTCGCCGTCGCGGTCAATTATATTGTTTTTTCGGACTGCAGCTCCGATGCAAATCCAATAAACGTTCGACGAATCTCCCGCAATCTCCAGACTTTTTCCGCCGACAATGGAAGCGCACTTAGGGACAATGAAGCGTCGAAACACAAAACCCCGACGGCAATAAATAAAGCGCGTCCGGAAGCCCGGAAGCGTCGCGCGGACGCGGACACTTAGCAAAATTGCGCGCGCTTTTTATCTTCGCCCCCCGCGGAGCCGGGCGAGTGTGCAGCGCGCGGCGGGCACTTATTGGGAACGATTCGGAACGATTCTTTATGAACGTCATCCCGCTCTCGGGCGTTTAATATATAGTGATAAACAACCTCTCGCGCTCCTGTCGCCGACGCCGCGCGCACGGCAAGACAATTAATGGCTTCCTAATTAACTCCGCGCTCAAAACTCGAAACCAATTAAAGCGGCATTAAATTAATGGATTTGCAGCAAACCAATTGGAGAATTTTCCATGCATCTTGTAGTTTCTTTCAGCGGCAAAAGAACGCCGTAAAAAAAACAAGGATTGGATGACGTATTAATTATCATTCCACCCGGCGAAACCGTCGAGAATACACCCCCAACAGTCTTGGGGCACTTGGGGCAATTCCATCCCTACCTGAATTCGGATGGTTGTCGCTGTTGGGCCTGGCCGACGGCGCGCCGTCCCGCGCCTCCACCTCCAGGGCGTAGGCGCCCTGCTTCTCGCGATCGAAGACCACCTTGGTGAACACCTCGCCGGTCTGCTGGTTAATCTCGAAGTAATCTTTGCCCTCGTTGCGCGACGAGTCCACCACGAAGTAGTAGACCTTGCGGAGGCAATAGAACGGGCAATTAGTCGGAAAATTTCTCCGCGTGACGAGACGAACCTGATTGTTCGGGAACGTCCCGTCCTTGTCGATGGCGTTGACCTGCGTGACCTTCGTGCCGATCGGCTCGCCCTCCAGCACGGTCTCCTGCTCGCGCTCGGTGAACAGCGGGATCTCGTCGTTGACGTCCTCCAGCATGATGTAGACGGTGGCCTCGGAGGCGAGCTGCTGGGCGCCGTTGTTCTAATTCCGGACGAAAAACACGCGATTAGTGCCACGAATCGCGCCCGGCGCGCACGTCGCGGCCGCACCTCGACGCGAATGGTCAGATTGTACTCCTTGATGCTCTCGAAGTCGAGCGGATGGTTGACCTTGATGTCGGCCCACGTGAAGCCGTTCTCGGGACGCTGCTGCAGGTAGAACGTGTGGAACTTGTTCGTCTGCGCCGTGGAGCCGGGCATGAGGCGGTAGAAGACCGTCGGGTTGTTCTCGATGCCGGAGCTGGAGGTCGGGAGAGCGCGTTAGAACGGTCCGTCCGCGCGGCAGGGCGGCCGGGGGAGCTCGACGCCGCGCGCGCGTCGTCGAGCCCCCCCGCGCCCGAAAAATGCGGCAGGTCACTACTATCAAAACAAACGGAACATTTTGCTTCATCACGAACTGCGCCGCGACCGAAAACGGCAAAAATCGTTCTTTTCGGATAATTTCGACATGGCTCGTCGTACAAAAACAACCAAAAAATCATCGCAGCCACATGCAAAAACGAAAAAACCAAAACTGGAAAAATCGCCGCGANGCTTCGCCCGGAAGAGAAGTCCTTGGGCGCACGCCTTAAAAACAAAGTCTCTAACTGTTTAATCACACGTGAGGTCCTGATGGTCATGCGGCAAAAATCAAAATTTTGCAAGAACGTTAATGGTACAAAATCTTACTGCGAACCTATACGCAAGTATAAAAAAAAAACGCAAAACGGTTACGAATGAAAATCAACTGCGACGAGTGCGCCAAAGGAATCCTTTGCCAGGAGGTCCGGCCGGCGGACGGCGTGTGCATCGTTCGGTTTCGCTCACGAACGTTCTTTATTTTTTTTGGTCGCTCGGTTTTGATAGCAATTCGCTTTTGGTTAGTCGTATGTGCGGGAGGAAAATTGCGCCGCCGTGATCGTTAGACGCGACCCAAAATGCTTCAGCCCCCAGAATAGTGCGGCAATTTCGCCCCCAAAAAAAAACTACATACACTTCGCATAGTAATCCACTAATCATACGAGTAATGAGATGAATCGTGTGTCGCGTCGTCGAGTTATGTATGTCGCAGAGAGGGTGGGTGGTGGCAATGACAGACGACTGAACGTTGTTGAAGTGTTGCAATGACCCTTAAGCCCCATAAGCCGATGTGTTGCGTGTGGTGTACAGGCGTCAACAGCGTTCAGTTCGCTTAGGTGGAGAGGACTGACTTATGATCGATTGCGCTGCGTTTCGAGTGTGTTGTTGTTGTTATTGTTTTGATCGAGAGATGTGTGTCGTGTCGTGTCAGAGGGCGGATCGACGGTTAGAGAGACGTTAGAACTAGGTACGCCGAGGTACGAGAGGCTTCGAGGGATCGATGAATCAATAAGATATATATATAATAGTAATAATATATAATTAGGGCCGGGGGCGCGTGCTGGCCCCTGGTCGGGTGAAGCGTGCACAAACAGACCACCGTGTGCCGTGCAGCGGCGTGCTGCCGCACGAGCAACCACACTGACAGGGCACAGACCTGGCTTTCACCGACACGACCTTTGCCCCGACCGGCAGGTTCTCTCGTATGTAGATCGGCCCGTAGACCACGTGGTCCCACACGGGCGGGTTGTTCGCCCGATCCACGACATCGATTTGCACCTCCACCGAACGTGAGAGCGGCGGATAGCCCTTGTCTTGCGCGGTGGCCTCCAGCTTGTACGTTTCTCGCTGAGCACGCGCCGGAGCAACAATAATAAGTAACCAAGTGTTAGTTGGATGACGTGGCTGGGCGGCGGCAATGTTCGGGCGACAGTAAGTAGAGTAAGAGAAGGTGTGTGTGGCGGATGGACGGTGTGTGTGTGTGTGTGTGTGCGTGTGTTCCTGGAAGGTATTTCGGCGTCGTGCCCGGGACGCCCGGAGGAATTCCTTTTCGCCGACGACCCCACGCGGCTCGGCCGAAACGACGCGACACCCACGCGCCCACCCACGCGACGAACGGCCCCGAGCACGACGTGTTTCGTCATTTCAATTTTCGCTCGCGTCGTCCGCGACGCTCGCTTCGCTCGTCACATCGCGACGCGCACGTCGACAATACCAACCTGGCTTTCACGGACGTCACTACCGTACCCACTGTGACATTTTCTTTGATGTGAATGGGGCCGTACGCATTCACGTCCCACAGAGGTGGCTTATTGTTCCTGTCTACGACGTCTAACTCAACGTCCACGTCCGCATACAAAGGGGCGTCGCCTCTGTCCGAGGCCCGCACGCGCAGTCGATACCTGTCTCGCTAAATAGTAAGGGCACGGTCAGGTCAGGGCTCATGGGACGAAACCAAACAGAACACACGCAATCAGAGAGAATGTAAGAGAGAGAGTACAACAAATCGGCACGTAAGTAAACAATTCAACCAACTAAAGCAACGCTGCGCCAAAAAAACAACAAACAAACTAAGAAAGAACAACGGAAGAACGGAAAGAACGCAATCACACAACCCAAACGTAAATTCGAAACGCGCTCTGTTCTGTCCGATCGCGGACGTGGCAAATTTTGACTGGCGGAAGCGTCGTTTGCGAGCCGCCGCCTGCGCCCGCAAGTCAGCCGCGGCGAGGGGGCGGGGGAGGATGGAAATTTTGCGGCGCGGGCGTTAATCAGTCGCTAATTTCGTCGCGCTGCGTTGCGACAGCAGAAAAAAAGAGAGAGCGAGAGAAACGGTGAGGTGCGAGCGCAGCGGGCCCGGAAACGTCCCGCATTTCTTCCGAGCGATCTCTCGACGACAGCGCTGCGTCGCGACGCCGAAATGGAAATCGACGCCGCACACGCGTCAAAATCAAAGCGAGTCTAATCGCTGAAGCGATGGATGGAGCGCGCACAAGATACCAGGGGATCTGCTCTGCTGGCTGCGCTACTGCGACTTCCGGCGACGGTGGGTACACCTTACTTACTGAATAGCATCCCTGCTGGTCGAATTCGGTCGAACGGGCGGACACGCCGAAGAAACAGAAAGGTGCAATTTGTAAAACAAACAAATCTTCGTAAACCAAATAACGTATAGTACATAACAATACGTATCGTCGTACAGATCGAGATGTATAAAGAACGTAACGAAAACTTTGACGAAGCAGGCAGTTTCAGTATGGTCATGCAAAAAAAGTCTCAAAAACACTTGGGGCGGGGCGGGAGAACAAGGATGTGCAAAAAGTCCCCATGTTTCACACGGTCTCTCGCAAATTTTTTCGTCCACCAAAAACGACCTTCAAAAACCGGACGGACGCTCGTCGACGCCGTCGCGACGAATTTTTTTTCTTAGTTTTTTTTTTTGTAAGCTGGTTTTAGTCAAAGTTAGTACGCCGCCCCATACACAGGATTAAAAATGTCACAATGTCGAAGCGCCGCAAGAGTGCCGATCGCCCAAAGCCCCGGGTTTCAAAAAAGCGGCCTCTCGCGACACTGGGTGACCAAAATATTGTGTGTAAACAAGCTACGGTTAGACGTTATTGACGTTTTTTTAGAGGCAAAGTCAAAGAGAGTGTTTGTGTGTCGACAAATCTCCTGTAAAAAATCATTCGTCAAAATGGTATCAAAATGAGAGCAAAAATTCGCTGGCACATGAGGGTCAGACGCACAGAGCAAGCTCACGCAAAAACGTCGCGCAATCCTGCAAGTTCGAGACTGTCGTCGGGAGGGCAAGTCGTGATCGGCGAGCAAAAACGTTAGTCACACACAAAAACCCTGTCGCGGCCCACCGTCGATCGCAGTGGACGGCAAAAACTGGCAGTAGCACCTGGCATCAAAAAACAATTTCCCTCGCTACTTGGTCAAAATGGGCGACGACGCGCGCCTGGCACTCGCGCCGGCCGTCGGTGCGCGAAAAGTCGCGTCCGGTGAGTCGGTGCCAAGCGCGACGCGTCGCCGTACGCTAAAAAAAGAGATCAAATCGAATGCACCCGTTGACGGTACATTGTTATGCAAGGTGTGCCGTATAAAAGAACTTAGTCAATAAAGATTTAGATCAGTGCAATCGATCTGCCGAGAGATCAGAGCAACTCAAACAAAGGTGCGCTGAAATGAAGAGTACAGAAGAAGCAGCTATCATCCACTCCGTACCTAAGGATGCCGGTTGGGCGCGCAGGCCGAGTTGTTCCTCCGCTCCGTTCCTGAAACGTTCCGCGCGTGCACACAAAACCGTTCACGCCCCGGAATCGTCGACACATCCGTCGCCATTCGTTCGCATTCGCGCCCATTCGCAGCCGATATCTGCTGATCTAGCGCGGACGTCAGCGCTAATGGCGCGAGGAGAGAATGGCACACACATGTACACGACAAACGACTAAGAACCTGCAGCGCGCTTTCGAATTGCAATATAAAGTGAGAGAACAAAGAGAATTCATAGAGTGTGTATATATATACACGGCAAGCGAGAAGAGCCAAGTCAATCGTCGGCGCGTACTTACGTCGAGCGGCTTCTTGAGGACGATCCAGCCGGACTCCGGTTGGATCTCGAAGTATTCGAGGTCCTGATGATTGGGGCCGGCGTTCAGCGTGTAGACGATGGCGCCGTTGTTGTCGGCGTCTTCGTCCGACGCCGACACGCGCAATATATTCGTGCCGATGCTGGCGTCCTGCTTCACGTTCTCGACATATTTCTACAAAAGGCGGAAGGAAGGACTTAGCAACGCGCGCATGTGGCCGAACGGAATTCGGCGGAATGTCCGAATAAAACCGCCCACCTGACGATCGAACAGCGGCGGATTGTCATTGACGTCGGTGATCTCGACGGTGAAAGAGCAAACGCCTTCCAGGGAGGGTTCGCCCTGATCGGTGGCCTTGACCGTGACGGAGACGAACTTGCCGTCGTCGCCCTCCCTGTCGAAGACCTTGTTCGTGGACACCTCGCCGGTCTCCTCGTCGACGGTGAACTTGGTGCCCTTCTGATTGGGTTGCTGCACGATCGAGTACTTGACCTGCCCGTTGACGCCCTTGTCCTCGTCGGTGGCGTGGACTTTGATCACCGGCGAGCCGTTGGGCGCGCCCTCCTCCACTTTGGGATAGTAGGTGCCGCAATCGTTGAAGATGGGCTTGTTGTCGTTGACGTCCGTGATGAAGACGACCACGACGGCGGTGCTGGTGTGGATGGTCTGATCGCCGTTGGCGCAGCACGCGCCGTCGTCCATCGCGGTGACGTTCAGCTCGTACTTGTCCTTGTCCAGCGTGATGGCCTTGCCGTGCAGCCGGATGACGCCGGTGATCTCTTCGATCACGAACTGCCCGGAGCTGGTGCCGCCGCCGACGAAGCCGAACCGCACGTTGTCGCCGTCCTTGTCGGAGGCCACGACGGTGGTGACGAGCGTGTTCGGGCCGGCGTTCTCGTCGACGTTGGGCGTGTACACCTGCTGCGAGAACTTGGGCTCCTCGTCGTTCTTGTTCTTGGTGTAGACGCGCACGGTGGCCGTGCCCGTCTTGGCCGGCTCGCCCTTGTCCTTGGCGGTGACGATGAATTCGTAGTAGGCGTTGTTGTTGTCGGCGTCCAGCTGCTTGTTGATCGAGATGATGCCGCTCGGGTCGACGCTGAAGTGATCGTCGGAGACGATGTAGTCGATCTCGGCGTTGGCGCCGCTGTCGGCGTCCATCGCCTTCACCTTCAGGATCGTCGTGCCGGGCGGATAGTCCTCGTCGATGTTGTGCGCTTGGTAGTCGGGCAGTTCGAACTTGGGCGCGTTGTCGTTGACGTCCGTCACGCGGATGGTGAGCTAAAACGTGAGCAGGAGTTAGCACGCGAGGATTTCATCGCCGCCGCGTTCGCGTACTACCTCGACGGAGGTGGAGAAGCCGCCGGAGTCTTCGGTCGCCGTCACCACCAGCGAGTAGACGTGCGGCTGGCGCAGGTCCTCGAAGTCGAGCTCCTTGGCGAGCTTCACGATGCCGGACGTCGGCCCGATGTTGAAGGTGCCGGCGCCCTGACCCTGCGCCTTCAGCGTGTACCGGATCTCGCGGTCGGCGAACGACTTCGCTTTCACGGAGATTATGCTGAAAAAGGGCGCATTGCGCTTGAATACGTTTGCCGTACCGTTTGCGCAACGAACATGCCAAATCAATAAAAGCTAATGGCCGTAATAATCTAATAAAATATTCTCGCATTTGCATATCATGAAAACAGAGTAGTAAACTTTCAGACGACGCAACCACCCGCAACACAACTGGAACGCCATTTTAAATTACAAGATTCTAACAAGATATCCTTTTAACAGAGAGATTTGTCACATCTGAACGAGTTATTAAAGCAGACTAATACACCTAGACCGCAGCGGTCGGCCATGATTAACAAAATACCACCCAAAATGTCCTCAATCGACGACGAACAATCGGGAACGCAACCAGCTTGAATTACACCCCCAAAACCACAATCTATGCTCTTTTTGTGTGTGCGCGACGCGAACAAATGATCTTTCCTTATCGGATGGCGACTCCTGGCGGAAGGGCGCGCGCTCGCCTTTCCTTTCCGCCGCCATCGAATAAACATTGCGCCGCGCCGCAGATTACAGGTGCGATACTCGCCGAAATTACACGTTACGCGGCCTTAATTACCCACGCGCTCGGATAACATCAACGTGCGACACTCGCTCGTAATGAAACATGCATTAGGCGTAATTGCATCGCCCCGCACGGCGCTTGCGCATTACAACGAGTTGCTAATCGAAATGTCTTATCTGCCTATTAATATGACTAGACGCTGGAAAATGTATAATAACGACAGGTGTCGTTTCACAGCATGCGAATATGCCGCGTTGCGATTATACGGATTGCTAAGCAGCCATGATGACGGGTGTTATTCGACCCACTAGTTTAAATGTGCGCAACGCTCTTATTAATAATGCTATGATTAATCAAAGTTGTCTAACAATCGCCGTGCGGGACAATGCAATAATTGTTTGGCTGTTGTTATTGTTTATGGCGAAAGCACCTGAATAACTAATAAACACATGCGCCGCGTGCGCAAAATTCAATTAAAGCATGATGTGTCCGCAGAACGGCGGAGTAATTAATTCCGATTGTTAGAATGGCCGAAACACGACCGAAGTTTCATGATGAAATGTCCGAAATGCACTTATTACTTGCGCCAAGTGGAATTAAAAGTTTAGATTGCCAGAAACGGCGCGACATTGCAGGTCATATTTCTCCGAAAGTTTATCAACTAAATCAAGCGTCGGGTATAAATGCGTCCGCGGCTAGTTGTGGATCAGCCCTCTCTCCGGGCAGTCCGGACAACATAAATAACGTAAAACGAAGCCAGACGCAGACGGACGAGTCGAAAAGGAAGTAAAACACCGCGCCCGGTTGTCGGGCGCATCCCCTAACAAGTTGCTGACTGGACACAACCAGACGAGCAAAAAATGGCGGAAGACAGTTGAACCAGTGCCAGAAGCTACACATCAGGTTTTCCTCGCACAACCCGACAAATCGTGCACGATGTTGTTTTCCGGTCCTAACGTGCCGCCCGAACGTATCCATCGCCGAAAAGGGCGCAATTCGATAAATACTAACTCGGAATCTTTCTTCTGATTTTCGGGAATCTCGGCCTCGTAGCTGGGCATGTAGAACTGCGGCGCGCGCTTGCCGCCGACGATCGATAGCCGCTCCTCGGCCGTCGACTGGAAGCGGCGCTCGTCGACGCGTCCGTTCTGATCCTCCGCCTTCACGTACAGCACGTACTCCATGTCCAGCTGGAAGAGGTCGGTGCCGCGCGTCCGCACGACGCCCGAACGCTCGTCCACCTCGAAGCGGTTGCCGGTGCGATCGCGCACGATGAAGTAGTGGATGTTGTGGTCCGTGTCGGGGTCGCGCGCCTGCAGGGTGAACACCGGCGTGTTCGGCGGCGCGTTCAGCTGCACCACCGCCTGCATCGGCAGCGGGCGGTTGATGAAGTACGGCGGCTCGTCGTTCACGTCGCGCACGTGGATGATGACGCGCTGATTGTCGGTGTCTAAAAAGTAAGCGACATCAGTTCGGTCTGCACTCGCAATCGACGTAGCAGCATGCTCGTTGTTGGGTTGTTCGTTAGCGATACTCACACTTGAGGCCTGGTTAGTGTCCGGGGAGAGCGTGAAAGATAAACAGAGAGCAGAGTTAGTACGGTTAGCTGGAAGCAGTCGGCGGCATATTGGCATCGATAATGTTTGCATTTGGAGTCATTGACTTTGAAAACAAGTGCAGTTTGTGCCGAACATGGATGGCAGATGTTCGGCCTCGGCCGCCGGATGCCAGTGTGCGCAAACAATCGATTGATTCACGGCGTTCACGGTTTTAATCAACGTAATCGATAAACTACACTAACCTACGGCACGCTTTGTTCGTCGAAATTGATTTCACTACGCCCAGCTGGAATGGCACCAATCAATCATTCCCCAGTCGCACAAAACACGAAATTTATACGTGCTACAATCCGATTTTCAATTATTACACCGAATGACACCAACGAACGACTGAAATAACCGCACTGAAGATGCGATGTCGCCACGTGTTTATTTCACAATGCAGCAAACATTTTTCAATTAATCAACGTTAAA
>JAODGE020027895.1:0-18197 GCA_027574965.2 Ecitophya simulans
GTAGAAGTTGTGAAGAAACCTCCTCCTTCTTTGAGTGCCACGTGAAAGCTGTTCAACATGGTAGAGTCAAATGTACAACTGGAGGCGAAGACGATTATGTCCAAGTGGGTACGCAGTGCTTGTATAACTGCGACAAAGGGTATAAACTAATTGGAGGGTCGTTGAGGACATGTGAATATTCTGGAGAGTGGGATTTAGAAGAACCGATATGTTCACGTAAGTCCATTCGAATTTCAAAAAGTTTAGGTGATTAATGGTATTGTAATTCGCAGCTGCCAGTACTTGTCCGAAACTGTCTCAACCTTCCAGAGGACGCATCGTTCCTCACATATGTTCAACTGGGAAGACCTCAATTGGGCAAACATGTGGTATTCAATGCAAATCTGGTCATAAATTGGTCTACCATGAATTAGCCAACTTTACTTGCCAACAACACGACCAGAACTTACAATGGAGCGTTGCATTGACAGAAGACATTCTGCGAAATGCTTGTGTGCAGCAAGAAATACCCCAACCTTTTATTAGATGTCCTGGAGGTGGAAAGTTGTCATTTACCTTACCTTCAGGCGCAAAAGTGATGACTGTGAGGATAAACCGACCGGAATCTAATGTAGATTGGTGGAGATTTGTTCAGTCTGTTCCTTCCTGGGGCAAACATCTTTCTACTGTCCTGCCACCCGGACGCTTCGAAGTAACCTTTACAGCGATGAGTCCACACCCCGACGCACACAATATATCATCGTCGTGTAATTTGATAATCCATGTCAAGGATGAAGAAGCTCCACGCGTGTCCAACTGTCCTTCCAATCAAGAAGTCCGATTGGATAGAAATGAATACTCAAAGAATGTCCACTGGTCCGAACCTCGATTCGAAGACAACATTGGGGTGAGAACTGTGTACAAATCCAAAGAACCTGGTACCCCGTTTTCCTACGGTTTACACCACGTTAATTACATCGCGAGTGACGACGCTGGTAATCGAGCTTATTGCCACTTCAGTATCAACGTTGTTAATTACTATCAGCAAGAATACACCTCGGCCAGCGTGACGACTAAATATAGGAGTGTTTTGATATGTCCACACGGGGTGCAATATATGAGCAATTCTCCAGATAATTACGACGTAAGTCAACCGTACTTTTGTCAAACAAAACTTTATCAAAAATATTTCCTTGTAGAACTCCATAACATCTGAAAACGGGTGCAAGTGGACCTACATCCGACTACGACCGCAAATGGGACAACCGGGCTATAGAATTCCTAGCACCAGTTTGTACCACCAGCGCACTAATCAAATCAGGGACATTCCTTACACGACGCCCACGCCGATCCGACGACATCTTCGCGAGAGGTTTCAATGGTGTTGTTAATCCCATCGCCAATTAGTACGATGAACCATGATGATGATGCTTTTAATTTCTAATACGCCATTGTAATTGTAGGCTAGGCTAAACGTCACTACCAACACTACCATGAAAACAAACATTTTGTGGCTTTCGTTTACTAAAATCGCGAATTTTAAAACCATTTGTAACAAATGTATTTTTATAAAATGTAAACTAAACTTAAACAATTTATTAAATAAAATTACCAAAACCATAAATTATTGATTTTACTTCCTTAAGTTTAGCATAAACTATTATTAGAATATGTTCAAAGAGTTGCTAATAATAGTAAGTGGATAATCCTCCCATCTAGCACGATCATTGCACACGTGACTTTTAGTCAGCACATGTGAACTCGTATGATACGTGCACACAGTCCCAGGGCTATTTAAAAAGTGTTCACGGTCAGTAATACCTTTGAGAATGACTCTAACAGTGTCGTTCCTGTTGCAGAGATAGTATCCATCTTTGCTGGGGGGTAACTGCTCGCAAGTTAAGTCGCTCTTGTTTAAGTTATTGTTTCCTAAACAAAAGTATGAGCCAATTGTGTTGAAACATTTCCCTTTGCATGATTTCAGAATCTCGTGTTGACGACACTCGTTGATATCTTAAATGAGAAAAGAAGTTGAATCGTTAGCACTACCCGAAAAAGTTGCCATTGACTCACCAAGGCAGGTTTTGTCATCATTGCCAAGAACCATTCCATCCGGGCATCCGCAGACGAACGAGTTATAGACGTTGAAGCAATCGTGACTGCATTCATCCACATGTTCCTCGCATTCGTCGATGTCTTCACAGGAATGTCCATTTTGACTCAAACGCGTTCCCGAAAATCGATCACACGTGCAACTGTACGACGCTTCCAAGTTCACGCAACCATCTTGACACGGTCCGTGGTTGTTATTTAAGAAACATTCGTTAATGTCGACGCAAGTCGACTTATCGTACGACAACTTTTTTCCAGCTGGGCACGCGCAGTAATGGCTCCCCATGGTATTGACACATTTGAGTTCGCATTTCGTCGTGGGAAGTTTACACTCGTTGACATCTAAACAAGTCTTGTTGTCTCTCGGATCTAAATAGAAACCTCGATGGCAATGGCATATTGTCCCGATTTGGTCAATTTCCGGTGTGCAAAGTTGTGAGCACCCTTGGTTCTTGCACTTCTCGTGCAGTTCCCGCAGTTCTTTAATGTCCTTGTACGTGAACGCCGCTTGAACTTCGTAGCTGTGTGAGGCCTTGAACATCTTAACGTTTTTACCTTTGCGCTGCTTAATCAATCGTCGCCGGAGCTTCTTTATTGACTTCTGCACGCCGCGCAATTTATCCTTGAGTCTTCCAAGAGACTTTTCGCTTTTGGCAGCCTTCAATCGCGTGTAGTGAAGTTCCCTTCGTCGAATCAATTTTCTCAGTCGTCGTTTTAGCAGTAACAGCTTCGCATTGACATGCCTGGCAGTCCTCAATAGAATTAATCTCTTGTCGGTGCTTTCGAAGGTGTCAATAGTCATTTTGTCGCTCGAAGAAGTAAATCTGAAGCTTAACACGACTAAAACCACAATATATTAGCAACACATTTAATGTCGCAAAGTCGTTAAGTTCGAACTTACTCAATATAAGAGCAACGCAAATAAATTTCACGCACGACATGCTGCTAATTAGCAAAGTAACAAATTAATAAGTTAATTACGTCTGCCTTCGAGCTCCGAAGACGTGATGAAGCTCCTGAAAACGAGTTTGAACTGTTCATGGTTACGACGACACGACGGCTGGAAGCTCGGGCGGCAAGCTGAAAGTCATCGAACACGGCTTGCAGCCGATAGATTCATGGATTCGTTCAACTTCGTCCTACATTAGAATCTCGCGCACGACATCGCGGTTTGATGGGCGCAGATTCGCAACGGAATGCGCATGCAGTGTGCGGAATTTACGGCGTCATTAGTCATCGCGTTAAGTCGTCGTTTGAACCCGGCTGGAAATTAAGTATGCTACGTCCTGATTAATGGAAACAACATGGATGTTAGGAGTCGCCGCTGAATAGCAATCAAACAAGCACAGCGTTATGTCAATATCATTTTTATCATAATTTTTGTAATTTGAACATCATTATAATTAAATTTATACGTAAACTTCTAGAATGCGTATCGATGAAACCGAAACAACTCAAGTCTTCGTATGTACAGTACAATAAGTTTCGTTCCACCCCGTTTGCTAGACTCTCCCGCATTCTTAACATGCTCCGGATAGTTTGTATAGATACAGCTAAAATCGTAAACGATGACAATGAAAAAAGAAAGCATCCCCTCGTTGAATCCGCACGCGTCATGCTCCTGTCGTTCTCAAACTGTCCTCAATGCCGTGTGCTCAACTGTGATATGTATTTTAATATTTAATGAACATTTACGTTAGTAATCGTCGATAATTTGCTTCGTGCGCGATGTTCCATCGAGAGAACGTTTTATTACAGACAGACAAATTGATTGAATGAGATTGAATAATGACAATCGATCGCTTAAAAACACCATTCACATTCGCTTACAATCGCGGGGCGCTCGCGAACGCCCCAACCGAACTCCGAACGACATTAATATGGAATTGTCTCAATTAGTCATTTGCTTCGTCGTGCAACACATTTATAAGTATGCATTAAAAACGTTTAAATTTATCATTTACGTAGGGGTGATAATCCGCTCGACGCGTTAATCTTTAGGTTTATGCACGGTTAGTAAATTGTACGAGTACGTTTAATTATTGTGTTATCGTATGATTCGTCGTATGTGCTAATTAAAATTGTATCTATTAAGCTTATGCTGCGCGTATGCTTGCACTTGATTGTCCTGTGCGAGAAAATACGTTTGGTTACAATTTCGCGTGTTTCCTTTCGTGAGAGTGAGAGAGAGAGAGAGGAGACAGAGTTCGCAGGGTAGTCGAAGAATCGAAAGGATCAAAGGAACGAACAATTCACATAGTATCGATACATCTAGAGGGTGGTAATCATCAGTTAATTTGAATCTCTTACTGTTAGCTAACAACGAAACGCCTGGTAGAAAATACATTTATCCGTTTCGTCGTTTTTTTTTTTATCTTTCGCATCATCGTCACTATCATCGTTATCATCTTGTTGGTTGTAATTTATCTTAAACTAACCAACCAAGGAATTTCGGCGGACGGCAATCGAACGCCGAACATTCCTTAAATTACAATTCTAAAAATAATCATATGAGTCATGTCCACGCACAACGACGCAAAGTTTTTAGGTGTCAAAGTTAATTATAAATAAATATATTTAATTCAATTATGTTATATGTACAATAAGTAACGTCTCGATTACTCGCTTGTTGATTGCGCGCACTCGGCGCGCGGATAATGTGTTACGGTAGATCTAATTAATATGTACAAGGGTTTCGAAATGGCACTGGAAAGGTTTTAGACACATGTTTTCGAAGGTCAACGCAAGAGGTGCGCACGCAATTTAATTAAATATTGATAGCGTCGCTTGGAATATGAATAAATCTAGATATGTGCCGATAAACCGGTCGTAAATTAGTTTAATGCGCTGCGAAACAAACGAAATGGATCGTGATCTGATTTATTGATTCGCAGAGCAATTAAAACGGACCAATGCGCCACTGTCGCACCGACGGCGGCCATTTTGTCCGACGCCAAATGGCGCGCCGTCGTCGGGAGCACGTCTCCTGTTATCGCTTATCGTACCTAATTAATTACTTATACAGTATTAACAACACCTTATCCGTTTATTTGTTCGTTTTTTTCGTTAATTTCGCGTACGACTAGAATTCACATGTTCTCGATGCGTTTGCAGCTTCGTGAATGTTTTCAGTTTCGTAAATTTTCATTGTTTCGAACCGCCATTACGCGAAGTCGCCGAACGACTCCGTCGCTTAATACTGATGCCTCTATAAATAACATTTTCGATCGTCTCGAATATGAATCGTCATGGAGTATGTACAATGAGTGCGATGCGAATGTAAATAATAGAGCTTACGAGTTAATTATGTAGTCTGTGTACATGTCTAATTAGTTATCGTTTCGTCGTGTATAGAAGATTATACATCAAATAGAGGAAGCTCATAATTCAAGAAGTTTTGTCGTGGTTTTGTGTTTGTTGTGTTATCGTTACCGAGAACGTTCTGTAGGAATTCGTCGGTGATTCAAAGGTACAAATATTAGTTTTTTTAGGATTTCTTCGAACTGCCCCGGGTTTTCTTACGTTTTATTAATAATATAAAGATATGGTTTGCCGGATCGCGATTCGCCAAAACGCGTTTCACTTTTAATTGTTGCACGTCCGCAAATCGAACGACGACCACGCCTGGAAACGTGCCAATATCACAATACGTTTTACACTTATATGTTTAATGTAAGTAATTAGTGTTAAATGAATTAGTAATTTATCATAAACACGCATCGAGTTACCGAATTTGTTACAACCATTGGAATCGTTAGGTGACGCTTCGCCATCTTCCGGGTCGATTGACATTTACGATGATGTAGAGTGTTTTAATTGAAAACCGTCCGAAACAGACAAACGAGAACCGATCAGCCTTATGTATGTTTAAAGTTATCGTGAACGTTAATGTTAGTTCGCCACCAACGCCGCCGTCACCAAGAGTCGTGTGTCCGGGTGTGTGGCGTTCGAGTGAGGTTATGTATGTGATGACGAGAATGTTCATTATATCTAGCGATTAGCCTATCAATGTGAGATGTGCCCGAATGATGCCAAGTGTGTTGGGATTTACATGGAATCTGGAAAGTAATCACAATTAGATTTCGCGTCTCTCTCGCCCCGCCATGGCTAACAATCAACGGTTCGCACGATGAGAAATGACAAAACTTCGAGGGTGTCAGTTTGGTTGGGTTGCTTAGTCGATCGGTTTGGTACATTAGCATATTGGTGCGGGCAGGAAGCCCAGGTTCTTACGCTGGAGGAAGAGGTGTATCTCCGAGAAGCGGGGGCGGTCGGCAGCGTTGCGCTTCCAGCACTCGCCCATCAGGTCGTAGATCTCTCGAGGGCAGGCGGCCGGTCGCGGAAGGTAGCGCTGGCAGCCGTCGTTCTGGTACCACCGGTTGCCGTTCTCCACCACCTGCTCGCTGGTCAGCTCCGCGTAGGGCTGCTGCGTGCACAGCATCAGGAGCTCCCACAGAGTGACCGCGAAGGACCACACGTCACTTTTTGTCGTTTGTCTCCCCTAAAAACAGTCAACGCTCAGTTGGGCGCCGTGGTTTTCGGCGCGGAATGATGGACCGTACCAACAGCAGACTCTCCCAGGACATCCACCGAATGGGCAGGCGACTCTTCGTGTCGCTTATGTAGTAATCGCCTTCGAATCGGTCGCAGTACATGGCGTGATCGGAGATCTTCACCGTGAAGTTCTTGTCGATCACGCAATTCCTGCGGCAGAAACGTGGACTCAGTCGTGTTTGGTTATGCGCAGGAATGTTTGGTCAAGTGCGGTTATGCGAAATGCCCGGCGACGCCGCGCGATTGTGTGCTCACCTAGCGGCCAAATCCCTGTGCACGAGCTCGAGCGACTCCATGTACTTCATGCCGGAAGCGATCTGCGTCGCGATGTAGATCAGCGAACCGTAACTGGAAAACAACGCAATTAATGCCGAGGAGCACGTTGGCGCAGAAATAATTCAAGTTGTGTCATGGCTGCCGCCATGTTAATGATAAATGCTTCCCCTTCGAAGCGCGACATCGCGTTCGGGCGAACACGCCGCGCCGTGAGCCGTTCTTTCATTGTTCGACGTGTTACTGTTTTCCTTGCCGGCGCTGGGGCGGTGCGCGGGCGCCATATAGAAACGTCAACATTAATGCGGCATTTAAGTAGAATTAGCTAGATTAGCATTGCCGGATTATATTATAATGTGTAAGGGCCGCGCACAGAAGAGACATAGCATCGGCGGCGGCGGCGGCGACGGCGGCGGGGGCTGAATGTATAATTCATATCTGCGACTGCCGCGCGCTCGCTGCCGCCGCGCGCGTGTGAGTGCGGGCGCGCACGATACCGGAATATGACGTTATTTATTACAGATAATAGTGAACGAGTTATACGAATGTTCCGCCGCCTCCAGCCGCCGCCAGCTCGCTCGGCCCCGGGATCACGTCTGTTAATTTCCGCTCGGCATATTTTAATATTAAAACGGAAAATTTCCCTCGCGCCGCCGCGACGGCGAACGAGGACGCCGCCTCCGACGGGCAATGGCTTATGATCGCAAAAACGAAAACAATGCGCGGGACGAAATAAAAACAAAGCGCACGTGATACAGTGCGAGCAGATTGAGGCTAATGCCGGTTGCATAACTGGTGTGAGGGGAGGGAGAATGGGGGGGGCGGCGCGGAGTTAATTACGAGCCTTTGGTGTTTCGCTTCTGTCGAGGCGAACGTTAATTATATTAGCCGTCGCTGCACGAAACTGCTTGTTTTTTCGCGCCGCCGCCGCGGCGCATTCCGGTGTCGTGCCGAGCCGGGGGCGGCGCAAAAACGTGAGAAACCGGCGGTCCGACCCGCCGTAAAGGTTTTCATTAGAAACATCATGCTATATTTTCATTAGCAGATTATAACGGGCGAGCGGCCACGGTCCAGCTCGCACCTGGGCGCCGCCCCCGGTGGTTTTTTATTTAATATAACCGTCGGCCGACGGAAGTCGCACCGAGGCGAATTAAAATCCTGGCGTTCGCGCGAACGAGTGCGCGGCGAGGCGAAGGTGAGAAAAGTAATTCGGGACTTCCCCGAGCCGCCGACGTCGATGTGGGACTCCCCGACGTGTTTCGGCGAAGATATTGGAACGAATATTGGCTCCGGCAGCGGTTCTGGCATCGCGCCCGGCGTCATTAACATAATCCCCGAACATTCGGCGCGGTTTTTCGCGCCGCGAAACTAATTTCGCGAGCGCGATAGTTAATCCCCGCCGCCGCCCCCCTCGCGTCGCACGCGTCTTGGCGCAACGCAACCGCTCCTCCGTAAATAAATCATGCGCGCGCGTGTTCTAAAAATGTTTACGACCCGCCGCGGCGCGGATAATAAACGGTGCGTTTGGGCGTTTTGCAGCGGGAGCTTCATAAAAAAAAAACGCGCGCCCCCAGCGCCCTCTGCTTAATATTGCATCAGTCAATCTCATTCTCATTCCGGGAGTACATGATACGGCGATATGAAGATAGTAAAAATTTCCGAGCGCCGCCCGAGTTCATTCCCTCGCACATTGTTGCCACTGTTGCATAATATGTTTTTACGACGTCGCCGCCCCCTTCCACGTGCGCGCCCATCCACCCGAAGCGCAACGTGAATTATAATATGAGTCTTTGGGTCACCAGCTTCGTTCGCAGCGACGCGAATCGATGAAATTATTTCGGTTGAAGAGGTCGGCGCGCACCGCCGCCGTCGTCGCCGCCGCGCTGACCAGAAATCCGGCTGGCCCGAAGGTGACAACTTCCGTTTTCGGTAATTTACCGCCGAGGACGCTGGAAATTAGCAAAACGGCGACAACGAGCGCGAACGAGGAAAATCGATTGAGTCACTGTGGCGGAGGCGGCGACGGAGCGCGATGTTTCCGCTGGCGTTTCGCACCCTCCGTCCCAAACCGACGGCGACACCCAGCTTATTACGATTTTCCAACTGACATTCGACGCCGCGAGCGAAATTTAATTTCGCGGCCGTAAGTTTTCGGCGGCGAAAAATCGCGCACGTTTGCGGTAAATTATTATGCGCCGGCGGCGGTCTCGCTGCGCGCAAGTTTATTTGCATGAAAGTCTCGTCAAAGAAGCGCCGTCCGAATGAATGCCCTCTAATGCCGGCGCTTTCTCATCGGCGAACGGTCTGAATGACGAACGCAACAATAAATAAGCTTCGCGACAGGTAGCCAAGCGGCGGTGAGCACAGCCGCCATCTTGACACGGCGATGAAGGTCTTCGCATTGTCGATGCCTGCCAACTTTGCGCCGCAGTGTCGGCGGCCGGCTTTTTGTGCGGAAAAATGCGAGCAAAATTAAAAAGTTTCAATGCGCGTCGCCGTCGTCGGCGCGCGCGCGCTTGAGTTTAATTATCGCGTCATTTTTTACGCCCCGCAAGTTTTGCTTTCTTCGCTAATGGTCGCGCACAATTGAAGAATTGGTGTGACGGCGGGCGGCGGGCGGTCGCGCCAACAAAAAGTCGCCGTCATTGCGCGCAATAAATCACTGAATCAGCGAGGGAGCGTTTTGCGCAGGCGGAAAGAAGACGCGAAGAGTCGCGGCAATGTTCGGCGCTCGCTGCGCCACCTTAAGCAGCTGTAAATTATGCGGCAATTAGTGTCGCGGCAATATTCATGATGTGCGCGCGCGCCGGCGCAGATAAAAGTTTCCGCGTCGGCGAGCTCGGCGTATGTCGCTCGTCGCCGCCCCCTCCTGGCCGCCGTCTTGAGCCGTCTGCGATGCCATTCCACTTTTTCGCCGCCGCGCCGCATTGTTGGCGCATCGCGGACACGAGAATTAATAGAGAAAATTAAATTGCGACTTTTCCGGCCGGCGGTTTTTCGCTTCGGACACGATCGCGGCAAAAACGCGTGCCGCCCCCAGCGCGAACCACCGTATTCGAGCAGGTGGAAATTTTCAATCGGATAAAAACGCCCGCCCATTAATTAATCATCGCGCGCACGTAATAACTTATTACCGACGGCGGCGGAGTTTGAATCGGATAACGTTTACGGATGCCACGCACAAAAGGCCATTCGCGTTCCGGGGCGCTCGTTACCTCTCGTTGCCGCCGCCGCCGCCGCCGTCATCGACGACGTCGTCAAAGCGATATAAAGCTTTAAAACTTCCAAATCCGGCCTTTGAGAAGCGCACGCAGTCGTGGCGACGCACGCACTAATTACGCCGTAATGAGGTGAAAATTTCGAAATAATTACGCCACCGAACGCTAATTAATTACTAGTATGCGCAAACACGCGGGCCTCTCATTATCATACAAGACGTCGCCGGATTGTGCATATCGCAACACGTGTGAACGTCAAATTTGCATAACTTTTAAACCAATTGATTATCTGAACGCAAACTTACTCGCAAAAAACAAATTCGCTACAGAATCCGAGCGAGTGAAAGTTAAACTCAAATACCACAAAAATAAGGAACGCGACAAAATGAAGAAATAAAATTATCATTTAAACTGACAGCCGACAGTCGTGACAGTTCAAGCAAGGTTTATGCAAAAACAGCGCGCTTCCTTTCAATGATTTGTGCCCGACGCGCGTGCGTTTTTATTTATTTGTTTAAAAATTGATGAAAAGCTTTTTATCAGCCGTCGACGTCGAGTTTTTCTGACGGGCGGCCGGCGCGGAGTTTATCAATTCAATATTTGTTATCTGCACATCAGCCAATATCCAAGCGGCGGCGGCGGCGGCGGCGCGGTCGAAAATAAATAATAAATAAATTATCGGCGCTCGATTTTATTTTCCAACATCGATCTCTCCAGCGCATTTAATATTTCCCCAATAATGCGGAGCGCGCACATTTCCGCGCGCGCGGCATAAACAAATTTGCTTTTTACTATTTGTTATCATTTCTGCAACAATGGCTATCATAATTATAATTATAATTGCAGCGCCGGGAGGGAAGCAAAAAATAATTGGACGGCGGCATTATTTACGAGAGTGATTAGTTTCGGACGGCGACGGGAGGTGGGGGGACGAGAAAGAACGACGCGTTGGCAAAATGTTTTTCGGATAATTGTCACTTTTTGACCCAGTTGTGCTTTCGATTTGCTTGGCGCGCGCCCGCGTCGCGCGGGAGTCGTGGCGGGCCGAAATTGACCAGTTTTTTTTCGTCGTCCTCACGACCATATCGTCTCGTTCGCGTCCCCTTTATGCGCGACGAACGGCCGATATTTCATCCGTTCGACATCCTCCGAAATCGCAAAATATCGAAATAACATCGCGCAAGAACAAAACGACGTCGGGGCGCCACGCAAAACGCGCCGCATAAAAATTGCCCGCCCCGGACTGCGTCAAAGTGATTTGTGTCCACCCACGCGCATATTTTAAAAAACGTCCGACGAACATCATATTTCGTTTAAATCGGCGATTTGAGTAGACTGAAGGACTCGTCGAGAGGCATTTATCTGCAGAGTGTGTGGAGGTGGTGCGAGGGGTAGCGAAAGGTCGTAGGTTGGGTGTCTCAAACGGCGATAAAACAGATGCACGGGCGTTCTGGGCGCCGGAACCCGATGCGAAATCAATTTGCGTGCCATGACGGCCGCGGGAGAGATGCCGGCCGCATCCACCCCTTCGGCGCGCGGCCACCGCAAACAAGCGATTTCGCTTCCGGTCGATGAATGCGCGCCGCGCACACGCGCGCTGATTGGAATTGGATAAACTGCGAAATTTGCAAACGATGCGAAACCACTCCGGCCGCCCCTTCGCCTGCCACCGACGCAAGCGGACGCGGCGCCGGCGCCGATCTCAGAGTGCAGCAGGTCACTCGGCGACATTTGTCGGCCAGTTCAATACCTCGAGGTTTTTCGCGTACCTACAACTTCGAGGCGAAACGCCGTACGAGATGCGTAGTTAAGCGTAAAAAATCACGACACAATTCGCAACTTTCTAATCTGCTGCGTTATTCATGGCCGACGTGCACGAAGGCGTGGAGATGAATGAATGAGCGACGGGGTTCGCACGCCGCCGCCTCCGCCGGCATGTTGTGTTCGCGGCGAGCGGCTCGAGTATTTATTGATTGAGTTTACTCGCCGTCGCCGCCGCCGCCGCCGCCGACGTGGAAGCCGCCGGTCCGCTCAAATTGGATTGGTGAAAAGGTTGATTTGGCAATCAATCATTTTACGTTTCGCGTAACGACGCATATGTGTTGTTAACTACCGTTCCCGCCTCCAGCGCGCCTCTACGTGTAAGTGTGGGTCATTTCCCGATTTACGAAATTGGCGCCAGATCCGCACTTAGTTAGCATACAAAATGTGAAAAAACACACACAATCCTGATTGATAGTTTGTGCATGCATACGAACACGATCTCTTCTGTCGGCGTCATCGGGACGACGGCGAGCGTCGAGGGAAATAAGCATCCGGCAAGAGATGTCGGTACTCACCTAATCGCCGGACATTGATTGTCGTCCTCGTTGGCGCGCTGGGCGAGGAAGCGCGGCAGTTCGCCCATGTCGGCGTGCTCGACGAGGGCGCACATCGGCTCGTCCTGGCTGCAGAGGCCGACGACGCGCGCGATGTTCGCGTCCCGCAGGCCCGCCAGCCAGCTGCTCTCGCGCAGGAACTCGTGCCTGCAACACGCGCGTCGCGCACGCATGAGTCGCGCGTATCATAACGCGTCCCGCGTCCCCCCGCGCGTCGGCACTTAGCTCGCGTTTGTTTAGGATAATGAACTTATTACTAAACCAGCGTGTGTGACGCGCCGTGGGAATTTTCGCGCGCGATTCAATCAATCGTCGCGTTACCGCAACGTCGCAGATGCGGAAGGGCGCATCGAACCGACGGTGAGTGTGACCAGACGCGCTACGAATTCGGTAGATGGCGTCCGTGTTCAGAAAGTCAGGAGTCTGCCTGAGAAGGCCGTGATATTAATTCTAATTTTATAACAAGATGTAAAGTTCGTGCGCTCGTAATTTTTATATTTTAATATCAGCGCCGCGACGTTGTTGTTGCTGTAACGACTTAAAGGAGGGGGCGATTTTTATTTTCACTTTTACGCGCGAAATTAACCGGCCTCTCCGCGCACGCGCGCGCGGGGCGAAAGCCGCATAGTCCGAGCGCTGGCGCGGCATTAACTCGACGCTCGAAGGACTCGCCGCCGCTCGCCGTAAAACAAGCCAATTACACACCGAAAGTGCGCGTCCGGACAAAGCCGTCGCGTCGCTCGCGCATAATGCGGAGGATTAGAGAGAGAAATCGGCTCGGATCGAAAAGCGATGCGGAGACCGTCAAAGCCGCGAATGGCGCATGCCGAGTAGCGCAAATCGGTTTTTACCGCTTGGAGTCGGCGCATCCTCGCCACAGGCTCTTCACGATGACCAGCTGCTTCTTGTGGAAGGACGAACCGCCGTTGAAGTCCGGTAATCCCTCGGCTTCGCAAAGATGCACCTAGAGTAAAAAATGTGCGACGTTAAACATTAATTTATTTTTTTTTTCACATTAACTTCGACGTTTGAGTCGCCACACTCGTGGCCGGCGGCTGAATGGCGAATAAAATTGGGGTTGTTTAGAATCGGAGAAATGAGGGAGAGCGCGAGACGCGACGAGACGCAACTTTGCGGTTTGTCCGCCTGCCGGCGCATTTTTCTCGTATTCCGCCCTTAATCGGTTTTTCCAAGGGGGCGCTTTGTGCGCTTTGTTGTTCTTGCGTTGCGCCTCATGAACCTTGACAAGTTCATAAGTTGACTCAACATTTCGTTCCGAATCAAAGCGGATTAAAACGTAAACAACCCGCACGCGAAGAAAGAGAGCTCGGCGAAATACAACACACACAAAACAAACAAACGCAGCAAAAGCAAAAAGTTTTAATTAGCAACGCAGGTATGGAGCGTTGACTATAGAAAATCAAAGATGCGAAAATGTGAGATTTCACGTCCGGTCGGTTGGAAACGGCGTTTCGCGTGTTGCGCGCGGTCTTTTCACATCGCGCGCGCCTCGAAGGCATTCGACCGAAGAGGAAAATGTAATTAATTACGTTTGTGGCGATGGCGGCGATGTGCCGGCCAGCCAATGGCGAGTATGATTTCATAGCGCGCCGGGAAAACCGCGCGAAGCGGTTATCGCTGTTTTATTTCGCGTTTTATTGCGCCAAGAAAACTAGCGCCGCTGCCGGGCGTTCGCGTGCGCAATTTTCCGTTCCGCGAGATAACCGCAAGTTGGAAATTTAGTTCTGGCAGCTTCAATTAAAAGCGCGCCGACGCCGACGGCGGACCCGATTTTCCTTTTTTGAAAAATAAAATTCGCCGCTGCAACGCGCCTACTCGAAGAACATCGAAACATAGTTTGTTTGTCCGTCCGCTTCTCGGTCGGAAGATTGGGGCGGCGGCGCACATGGCGATGGCGATATTAAACAATTCCGGGTAGTTTTCTCGTGCGCTTGATGCAGCAAGACGATTATTGCGCCGCGAAGGGATGCGGAATGGACGCGCGACCATCCGTGATGACGCGGAGGGTTGTTTGCAGAGACATGTGTTGCGCTGCAACGCCCGATTGCATCCCGTCGGCTTCTATCTCTTTGTGCGTCCGCATTCCGCTTTCGATTTATTTTTATATATTTTTTTTCTGTCGATTTTTCCGTCCGCCGTTCTTCGCTTTCGCCGCGTCGCCCCAAAGGAGGTCGTGCTCTTCGGCGGATCTCGCAATTTCGGCCCTCGCGTGATCCTCCCTCGAGCGCTCGTTTTTCTATTTCACGGACGCTTCGGGATGTTTTGTGTATCAGATGAAGATTGATGCGACCGATATCCAGGACCGTGCGAGGACTGGTCCGCGCGAGTCGTTGATAAGTTGATAGAATTTGTCCGCGAAACGACGCGCGACGACGTTATTATCGCGCGCGGCCGGTGGGGCACTTATTCAGCGTCAATATTTGCACAGGCGGCAAAGAGCAAGGCGGACGCCGAAAGAAACTTTCCCCTCCTCCCCATTCGGACAGGAAGCAGGACATCGCCGGTCATCCTATATTGGGCCCGCGGGAGGTGCGCCCCAACTGTTATTAACTAATATTGCGAAAACAAAGGCGTAACGCAAACATCCGCCACCGACAAGCTGAATTGAAGTGAATTTATTTACACCGTACGCGTTGCGTTATCTGTGGACGAAATTTTAAACCATTTTCCTAACAATATAGATTTTTTCTAGTTAGTCGTTTGTCGCATCCTAATTTCCACGTCTCCTTGTTTTGGGCGCCTTCTTCCGTCATTCCCTTTCTTTCCATACCCTCGTTCATCCGTTCATTCCAACTCTTCTCAGATTTCATTCCCAGATTATCTTAGGTATTCTTGTTTCATCCGTTCTTCTCATGTGACCATACCTTTTCAGTTGTTTTTCTTCGATGTGGTTTAGTATTGTGGTGGTGGCTTCCATTTTCATTCTAATTTTTTCATTTTTGATATTGATTGATATTGATTGTCATTTTAAGCGCTCGTCTCCAATACATCATTTCAGCTGCCCGGATCTTTGACTTTTTTGCTTCTCTGCTCTATTTATCAAAATATGTCCACAATGCTATGATATACCTTTCGCTTTATTTCCTTTATGTTGCCATTCCATAGCCGTCTGATATTCCTATTAGCTTTCCTATCTTTTTCTGTTATGTCCATGTTATCCTTTCCATCATTGGTTATATTTAGTCCTAGACATTTGTAGTTATCTACAAGCTCCACCTTCCTTCCCTCACTGTCTAGGTCCTGCCCTTCCCTGCCAATTGCCATGTATTCTGTCTTCGGCAGAGATAAAAAATGAAAAATGTCGAATTTCGTTTGTTTCCCGAAGCCCAAAGGTTGTGCATTAGCGTAAGCGTGTTCCTGACGTCACATTAAAAAGCGCCCGCGGAGGGCGGCGCAACATGTAGCACGAATGCCGCCGACGGGCACAAAGTATGGAGAAAGTTGCGCGAAGTATTCGCCCCGCCCCGTCGACGTCGTGTCTCCCGCGCGACGTCGGCGATGGGCGCACGAGAAATTCCCTTTGTGAAATTGCGAAATTTCCATAAGTACACGCGACGCGCACGCGAGGCCCGGCGCGCAAAAAAATTTATTTTAATAATTGACGATCCAATATGGCGCGTTAAATATTTACGGCGCCGGCGCCGAAAATCGCGGCGCGCCGTGCGCTCGCGCGCAAATTGCGAAAATTCGATTTCAATTACTCGGCACATCAAAGCCGGTGTCGAGAGTACATCTTGGAATTTTTCGTCCGGAGGCGGTTATTAAAAATTAATTAACTCGCGTTCACGTTTGTTGCGCCCTTCGCGCGCTGTCCGTTTGACTGCCTCGGCGCTCGCCAGGGTGCCGTTTGCCGCCGCCGCCGCCGCCACCGGTGCGAACTCCTCGCTTCCTTTTTCCACCGGTCTCCTCTTTTTTTTTCGCTTCGTATCAACGCGTTTTTATCGCGTTACAACCTTAGGTAGACGATGTCGACTGGATTTATTGAAAACTAAATTAAAGCACTACGAAAAACTTTCTCCTGCCAATCGCCGACGCGTTAAGCATCAATTATCAAACATTGCGCGCCCATCGAAATGTCTACATTCACAGTGCGATCAGGTGCGAACCGGCCGGGAACATTCGCAACTAAATAACGCGCGGATTATGCAAAACTGCCAATCGGCTGGCTGTTGACAGAAGGTCTAGACGCCCGAAAAACAAATAGTTGAGCCGCGCGCCGTCGAGGATTCGTTCATACTGCAAATAAGACCAGTTTTTGCGCAGACGGCGCCTGCCCGAACGGCGAAAGGATTACGCGTGCGCGCGTTTCGAGTGAATAATTAATTATTCGCTTTGCACTCGGCGCGGTGCGCAGCAAATTTAATCACGACCTGATTATGATAGAGCGAAGAAAATCTAACGAAACGCGGGGGAAAAACGAACGCGTCCAAAGACGCAAATGCATAATGTGATTTCGACGGCGGCGACGCGAAAAACGTGTAAAACTCTCACCATGCCGAAGTCGCCTTCGCCCAATTTCTCCAGGAGCCGCAGTCGGTGTCGAGGAAAGTCCAAGAGGGCGACACCATCGATCGGCTGACCTTCGGGCAGCTTGATCGGCGTGAAGCGACCCGGCGTGAAATGCTGCTCTCTTCGTTCGCTCTGCAACAAACAATACGCACATTTAGCACAGTTTAGTTCCGAGCAGGCGCATTTTATTATCTAAATTGCGCTGAACGGCGATAAATTTCGCGATTCGGGTTCGACGTCGTTTCGCTTTAAGCAACTTGGAAGTAGTGCGCGCGTTGCTTCGCAAGCGAATGCGCGCGTTTTCATATAGTGTCTGTAAGTTTCCAGGAAATTTCCTCGCCGCCGGCGAAGACGTCGCTCGCGCAGATCTCGCCTACCTGGGAGCGGCGAAAAATGCGCCGTCATAAATTTAATTTACGTTCAAACTTTTCTAAAACAATAACAGTTAGAGCGCGAGCGGGCGCCCGCCGCGGAATTCCGCCGGCATGCATGTGCACACACGCAAAACGTGCATACGAAACAAATAAGGCGCGCGCCGCCCCTTGGAAAGTTTTAACTGCGTCGCATAAAACGAGGCGCGCAAAATTTTCGCTGCTCCATTTAAGTTCGCCGGATTTATTGCCGCTTGCTTCTCGAGCGGCGCTGAAAACGAGTGCGATTCATTTCCAACTGGAGCACGGAGCTGGCGCGCAATGGAGACGTTCGAAGTGCGAACGGCGATAAACAAAGTATTTCGTTGTCGAAAAGGATGATCGACGTTCGGCGCCGATGTTTAACTTGCTCGGCTTGCGGCCGAAGAGAGTAATTCGATAACTTTCCCCCCGCTGCGCCTTTATTAATATTGCCTCCTGCGGGCGGCGCGCGACCGCACGAAACATTATGGCTCATCGTCGCCCCCGCCGCCTTCGCCAAACTTCCCCGCCCGGCAAGGCGTTCGGCGAAGAGCTCGCTGAGAACAATAAGAGAATATTTAATGGCTGCGGAAAGAGCGTCCAACTCGGCCCCGAAGAAGGGGTGGCGGCGCCGAGCCCGAAAAGGAAATTTTATATCACATCGGCGAAAGATTTTAATGAGACGCGCTTCTTCCATCTGCTTTGTTCCACCTCAACGTGCCACGCAACAAGAATTTAATAACTCAAAGTGCTCACAAAGA
>JAODGE020027901.1:0-12221 GCA_027574965.2 Ecitophya simulans
TATTAAAAACATTTGGCCTTGCACTTCAAGCGAACGCTAATTTCGATCCCATGTGAAAATAAAACTAGAACTAATGTAGTTAGCTGCACGTGCAATGTTAATGCTAACGGTTGCACGAGCTTTGTAATTGAGGTTAGAAACCTTTAACATAATCATTTGCATAACTATAAACAGAACGATGAATAATTTCGGATAAGTAAGTCTCGATCTGTTGCACCCTTAAAAAGTATGATGTATAATGGATATAAGATTTCGAAACGACCATAAATTATCAATTTGTGTCTTTCAACTTTCATTGAAACAAATATCAATGAGTTTTATCTACGAAACAGTTGATAGATATAAGAAAGATATAATTCTACACTAAATTATTAAATGACACAGTTCGAAGATTTAAAAATTCACAAAACATAAGAAAATAATAATAACCTAATTCAAACAATAGTTGAAACAATATTGTTTCAAGTCCTCAAAAACTATATAAACCAACCAGCACTTGAATCGTTATTAAAAACATTTCGCCTTGCACTTCAAGCGAAATAAAACTAGAACTATTGTAGTTACATGCGACACCCACCTTTAGGAGTTTGAGCTGTTCGAAGGTCAAGTCCTTGATGGGAATCTCCAGCATGTCCATGTCGCTGAGCGTCTTCTTCTTCTTCATCGAGATGCACACGTGAAAGTCGTGGTAGATGATGGGCACGAGGTCCTTGCTGAGCTGCACGTCGAACTCGACGAAGTCGGCGCCGTGGTCGATGGCCGTCTTGAGACTGGCGATTGTGTTCTCGCGCACCTCGGCGCAGTTCTTCATGTCCTCCTTGAAGCTGTTGCCGGCGCCGCGATGCCCGACGTCGAGGCCACAGCGCGTCTGCTTCCAGTGTCGGGCGTACGTGCGGCGCATGTCGCACGCGACGTTCGGCATCGGCCTGATGACGATGTAGTCCATGCGCAGCTCGCCGAGCGGCCGCTGCTTGGTGCTCGTGATCGGCACGACGACGTTGCCCTCGGAGCCGCGCAGCGCGCTCGGCAGCAGGTAGCTGAAGCCGGCGTGGTAGGGCGGCTCGCCCTCCGCGCAGCGCGAGCCGTAGATGAAGAAGTCGAGCAGGAACGCCGTCGACTCGGGAAAGAGGACGGTGCTCTGAAAGACGAGCATCTCGTCGTCGACGAACTCCCGTCCGAACTGCGGCTGCGGCTGGAACACGGACGCCGTCGCCAGCGACGCCGCCTCGGTGAAGGCGTGCTTCGGCAGATCGATGACGTCCTGCGTGTCGGTGCTGAGCGACTCCTCCAGCGCCTCGGACATCGTCTTCGGGCAGTTCGTGCTGTGCTGCAGCAGGCTGACGGGCGTGACCTTGATGAACGCGCCGCGATTCGCGTACTTCGGCCGCCAGATGGTGATCGAGCCTTTGGTCAGCTGCAGCTGGACGGTGGTCTCCTTGTTCAGCCAGCCGCGATCGACGCGCACGTCGTCGCCGACGTCGCCGTACGCGACGGGCACGTCGACGAGCGTCGGCGACGCGGCGTCGGCGTCGATGCGGCGCGGCTCGACGTTCGTCTCCCAGTTGCGCACGATCACCTGGATGTCCGGCTCGACGACGACGCACACGCAGTACCTGTAGCCGATCGGCACCTTGTCCGGCACGCTGATCACCGCCGACCACACGTCGTCGTCGTCGCGCTCGCGTGCGAGAGGCCGGGCGCGCTCCGGCCGCCAGCAGCCGAGCTCGTCGACGCTGCCGGTGACGCACACCTGCAGCCCGGCGGCGAGGTCGGGCGCGCGCACGCGGAACAGCCACCGGCGCGGCCGATACGGCGGCGGCGCGGCGATCGTCGACAGCGAGGCGCTCTTCGCGGCGCCGCGACGGACGTGCTCGTTCTCGGGGTCCTCCAGGAAGAACCACCGCTGCATTCTGACTTGCGACTAGACTGGACTATCTCTACAATGGAAGCAAAACGACGCGTTAGTGCGCGCGCGAAGCTTGGACATTCTAGGTTAGGGAAAGTTGGATTTGCTTTCTCTCGTGAGTATCACGGATATTACCTAAATGACATGTAAACAATAAGTAATTTGGCAGTTTGTCACCTGAGCGAATGCATGACTGTTCGATGTTTGCGCAGGCTGAGTGCGAGACTAGCTGAACGGTTGCATTTCGTTGCCGAGGTGGTTGTGTTTTGTTATTTACGTTATTTATGTTATATGCACGCTCGTTCGGTGTTGTGCGCACTCACGTCACAGCACTGTTTTGTTTTTTTTTTGTTTAATATATATTATTGTTTTCCTTTAGAATGTTTAGGAGGTGTTTGGTTCGATGCCGCGTTGTGTCTTGCGGACTGACCGCCAGACCCGTGGCCCGTCGGACCACGAAATACGAAACGACTGAGCCACGGACCTCGGCTCGACTGACGAACAAGCGAACTTACAACCTCACACACACGAATCGCCTGCACGCGCTGTGGATAGCAAAAGTTACTCGATTAATCGATTATTTTCGTTTTACATTCGATTACTATTTTTCACCGAAATCAATCACATTCTTTTTATTATTTGCTAGTAACTAATATAATTAATACAAACGAGAAAATAAAATAAAGAAATGAATTTAACACAAAAACATGATGAAAATACGACGTCCCCGGGAACAGAAACAGCGTCCATCAGTTTATAAATCGGACCCCGTGCAATCATGAAATTAAAATAGTCACTTTCAATCATTTATAAAAAACATTTAAAAAAAGTACAACTTGTAAATTGGTGAATAATCATTTGTACAGTTTCGATTAATCGATTAATCGTTTCATCGATGATTTCTACGTGGTGGGAGTAGATGCGAATGCGTGCGCAGCGTGACGCGACAAAACGTCGGAAGGAATACGCAGTCGTAACGACCGAAACGGACGCGACGATCGTTATGATCAAACACGAATGCAGCGTTTCCCTACCATTTTTGATAAAACCGACATTGATTTTATCGAATTTATAACCAAGACTCATAGTGCGGTGTTTGTTTCTGCGCAACCGCCACCACTGCGCATTTACCTCAACCGTTAGAGCATGTTAGAGCATGGCAAACATCAGTTCGTACGCAGCGCGAATCAATATTTACCTTTATACTTTACTACTGCCACTTCACTCCGGATTTTAATTAAGTAAACAACTGTAACTGCAACAAATTCGCATGCACCAAGTTTAGTCCAGTTTCTCGTAATGGCCGCCCGTGTGACGTCACTTCGCGCATGCGCACTTTGAGTAAAACATCTTTTGTTTTTACGTTAATCATTTACACCACTACAACAACATCAAATGGTAATTTGTGATGAAATACTTTAGGTTGTCATCACTTTTTTAATCTTTCACATTGTCTTACGTTTACACGTCGTCGGCAATGATGCAACGATTAAATTGTATCAAAGCTACCGGATACCAGGTAAAAACTATCGGTTGTCTTCCTCGGGACCGTGCGTTGCCTCACAATTTACAAGTGAAAGTACCTAAATAAGTCGAGGTCGGACGTCGGACTTGTCTCGTTTTGGCGACGATACAAGTGCGCACGTTGCTTAACTTGCGCGAAACTTATAAAAGTTAAGCGCGGCGTATTTTTCGCCACGACTGAAAAATTCGCAGACCTTTGCACTGCGCTTACGCTCACACTGGGCCACTTTCGAAATACATTACAAGTAGCAGCGAGTATTCGCAACCGCGCGTTGTTCCCAAAAAAAAAACTCTTACTCAACCCCGAATCACGCACGACTTGGAACCACTGAATATCTTACTATAGATTGATGTTGCGTTTGTTGTAAAAAAATTGTCAAATATTTGTCATGTTTTTATTCAATATTAAATAATTTATATATAAATAATAAAAACGAATACTTATTCAATGTTAAATTATTTATATTTATATATAAATAATTTAACATTGAATAAGTATTCGTTTCGTCGGTAACTTTGTTGCTTGTGCACTGTAAACATTTTGCAACGCCGCGTTGCATTTCACTTATCGGCAAACGGCATTTAATGCCAATTCATGATTGACGACGGCATGTGAAATCAATGTTGTGGTTCGTGCAGTTTTCGAGCGTGAGCGACACATGCGCAAACATTGCAAACGCGAGCGCCTTGGTGCAACGAGAGTCACAACCAGTTCGAGTGAAGAACCGCGTGAGACGATTTTCGGGCTAGGGACGAGCGCCGCTGTTATTATCGCAAAACATGTTGTGTGTCCGTCGTTGAAATTCAAAGGTCAACGTTCCGTCGACGGCGAACGTTTCCGTCGCCTGCAGTTTGCAGCGCGCGCAGATATCAACTGATAAACGGTTGACAATGAGTCACGTTCGCGGAGGATTTGTGAAATAACATATACACGTCCATTAGTTCTATATTATACATATATTACATATCGAGTTTAGACGGCCAAAAACAGAAGAGCGTCGTATAAATTGGCACGCGTTTTAGCCAATGGCTCGTTGGAAATTAGAAATGCGCTATAAAAGTCGACATTACATCTATTTACAGTTCACATAAAAATCTAGAAATCTTTGTAATCTTTCAGGTTAGATTTATCGTAGCTGTCATTTTGAAGAAGTTACTATCCTAAATGCACAGAATAATTCCTATTTATTACTCACTTAGTATTAGAAATGTATTTGTATCAACTAGGACAATCTTCCACTGTATTAACCTAACCTTTTTCGTTCCAAAATCTAAAAGTCTCTGTAATCTTTTAGGTTAGATTTATCATAGGCAGGCATTTTGAGTAAGTTACTATCCTAACTGTACAGATGACTTATTTATTACTATTTTGGTAATAGAAATGTATTTGTATCAATTCGGATAAACTTCCACTGTATTAACCTAACCTTCTTCGTTCCAAAGTCTAAAAATCTTTGTAATCTTTTAGATTAGATTCATCATAGTAGCCATTTTAAGTAAGTTACTATCCTAAATGCACAGAATAATTCCTATTTATTAATAATTTAGTATTAGAAATATATTTGTATCAATTAAGATAATCTTCCACTGTACTAACCTAGCTATTTCTTCTATAATTTAAAGCTTTGTGATGTTTTAGGTTAGAATCACTTCTGTAGCTATTTTTAGCTGTCGTCAAGAAAAACGAATGCGAAATGATAAATGTAGAAACGCGCTATCAATTAAATATAAATAATTAACTAACAACAGCGCGCAATAGATACGCACATGCATTTTTCATATCAAACAATGACAATTGAAAAATCAATATATCAGTTCGCAGAATAATGCAATATCTATATGTATACGAATGAAAAGAAATATCAGCTCGACGTTATTTAAATATGTTATATTCTCCTTAAAAATGAAATCAAGTATCAATACTATAATCAATGTTAACGTAAATCGCCAAACAGCTAGCCATCTGCAAGATTTATACACAGTATAAGCGGTATCGGCTTCGGTTTATGTACAAAAATTACAAGAGTCCCGTGCGTTCGAAGGCGACGCGAAATGTTCGTCTCTCCGTCGCGCCGTCGCACGCGTTCGCGAATTGCACACCTGCGCGCGCTCGACCTCGCAACCGGCACTTGCGCGTAATTACAGATTACTGCGCTAATAGATTTGTACAAAATTCATCAACGTCGCGGCACTCGTCGAACGTCAAACTAATCGTTAATAATATCAGCCGCGTCGCAATCAGTTTAATGTAAACTGTTGCGTACGGCGAACGCGATAACCGACACCCGACGCGCACGACGCGCTCGACGGACGTTTTTTTTATTTTTTTCGATACCGACTAGATACCGCCGGGCGGCGGGCGGCTGCGACAAATCGTGGCACATGATTTTCCAACTTCGTCTCATCGAAAACGATGCGGTTCGAACTCCGTCTAGAGTCTAGTGGATGTAGGGACAGTTGTCGCGATTGCGACAGTATCCCTTCTGCTTGAAGCTGTTGCAGAAGCCGCGCCCGCGACCCTGATTGTTCCACCCGCCGCCCTGGTTGGGCGCGCCCATGCGCAGCCACGGTCCGTTGTTCGGCCCGCCGCGCCGGAAGCCGCCGCGACCGCGCGCGCCGCCACCGCCGCCGCCGAAGTTGTTCGGCGCGAACATCGGCGGCATCGGATTGCCGCCGTTCGCGAACGGCGGCAATCCGATGCCGCCGATGTTCGCGCCGAACAACTTCGGCGGCGGCGGTGGCGGCGCGCGCGGTCGCGGCGGCTTCCGGCGCGGCGGGCCGAACAACGGACCGTGGCTGCGCATGGGCGCGCCCAACCAGGGCGGCGGGTGGAACAATCAGGGTCGCGGGCGCGGCTTCTGCAACAGCTTCAAGCAGAAGGGATACTGTCGCAATCGCGACAACTGTCCCTACATCCACTAGACTCTAGACGGAGTTCGAACCGCATCGTTTTCGATGAGACGAAGTTGGAAAATCATGTGCCACGATTTGTCGCAGCCGCCCGCCGCCCGGCGGTATCTAGTCGGTATCGAAAAAAATAAAAAAAACGTCCGTCGAGCGCGTCGTGCGCGTCGGGTGTCGGTTATCGCGTTCGCCGTACGCAACAGTTTACATTAAACTGATTGCGACGCGGCTGATATTATTAACGATTAGTTTGACGTTCGACGAGTGCCGCGACGTTGATGAATTTTGTACAAATCTATTAGCGCAGTAATCTGTAATTACGCGCAAGTGCCGGTTGCGAGGTCGAGCGCGCGCAGGTGTGCAATTCGCGAACGCGTGCGACGGCGCGACGGAGAGACGAACATTTCGCGTCGCCTTCGAACGCACGGGACTCTTGTAATTTTTGTACATAAACCGAAGCCGATACCGCTTATACTGTGTATAAATCTTGCAGATGGCTAGCTGTTTGGCGATTTACGTTAACATTGATTATAGTATTGATACTTGATTTCATTTTTAAGGAGAATATAACATATTTAAATAACGTCGAGCTGATATTTCTTTTCATTCGTATACATATAGATATTGCATTATTCTGCGAACTGATATATTGATTTTTCAATTGTCATTGTTTGATATGAAAAATGCATGTGCGTATCTATTGCGCGCTGTTGTTAGTTAATTATTTATATTTAATTGATAGCGCGTTTCTACATTTATCATTTCGCATTCGTTTTTCTTGACGACAGCTAAAAATAGCTACAGAAGTGATTCTAACCTAAAACATCACAAAGCTTTAAATTATAGAAGAAATAGCTAGGTTAGTACAGTGGAAGATTATCTTAATTGATACAAATATATTTCTAATACTAAATTATTAATAAATAGGAATTATTCTGTGCATTTAGGATAGTAACTTACTTAAAATGGCTACTATGATGAATCTAATCTAAAAGATTACAAAGATTTTTAGACTTTGGAACGAAGAAGGTTAGGTTAATACAGTGGAAGTTTATCCGAATTGATACAAATACATTTCTATTACCAAAATAGTAATAAATAAGTCATCTGTACAGTTAGGATAGTAACTTACTCAAAATGCCTGCCTATGATAAATCTAACCTAAAAGATTACAGAGACTTTTAGATTTTGGAACGAAAAAGGTTAGGTTAATACAGTGGAAGATTGTCCTAGTTGATACAAATACATTTCTAATACTAAGTGAGTAATAAATAGGAATTATTCTGTGCATTTAGGATAGTAACTTCTTCAAAATGACAGCTACGATAAATCTAACCTGAAAGATTACAAAGATTTCTAGATTTTTATGTGAACTGTAAATAGATGTAATGTCGACTTTTATAGCGCATTTCTAATTTCCAACGAGCCATTGGCTAAAACGCGTGCCAATTTATACGACGCTCTTCTGTTTTTGGCCGTCTAAACTCGATATGTAATATATGTATAATATAGAACTAATGGACGTGTATATGTTATTTCACAAATCCTCCGCGAACGTGACTCATTGTCAACCGTTTATCAGTTGATATCTGCGCGCGCTGCAAACTGCAGGCGACGGAAACGTTCGCCGTCGACGGAACGTTGACCTTTGAATTTCAACGACGGACACACAACATGTTTTGCGATAATAACAGCGGCGCTCGTCCCTAGCCCGAAAATCGTCTCACGCGGTTCTTCACTCGAACTGGTTGTGACTCTCGTTGCACCAAGGCGCTCGCGTTTGCAATGTTTGCGCATGTGTCGCTCACGCTCGAAAACTGCACGAACCACAACATTGATTTCACATGCCGTCGTCAATCATGAATTGGCATTAAATGCCGTTTGCCGATAAGTGAAATGCAACGCGGCGTTGCAAAATGTTTACAGTGCACAAGCAACAAAGTTACCGACGAAACGAATACTTATTCAATGTTAAATTATTTATATATAAATATAAATAATTTAACATTGAATAAGTATTCGTTTTTATTATTTATATATAAATTATTTAATATTGAATAAAAACATGACAAATATTTGACAATTTTTTTACAACAAACGCAACATCAATCTATAGTAAGATATTCAGTGGTTCCAAGTCGTGCGTGATTCGGGGTTGAGTAAGAGTTTTTTTTTTGGGAACAACGCGCGGTTGCGAATACTCGCTGCTACTTGTAATGTATTTCGAAAGTGGCCCAGTGTGAGCGTAAGCGCAGTGCAAAGGTCTGCGAATTTTTCAGTCGTGGCGAAAAATACGCCGCGCTTAACTTTTATAAGTTTCGCGCAAGTTAAGCAACGTGCGCACTTGTATCGTCGCCAAAACGAGACAAGTCCGACGTCCGACCTCGACTTATTTAGGTACTTTCACTTGTAAATTGTGAGGCAACGCACGGTCCCGAGGAAGACAACCGATAGTTTTTACCTGGTATCCGGTAGCTTTGATACAATTTAATCGTTGCATCATTGCCGACGACGTGTAAACGTAAGACAATGTGAAAGATTAAAAAAGTGATGACAACCTAAAGTATTTCATCACAAATTACCATTTGATGTTGTTGTAGTGGTGTAAATGATTAACGTAAAAACAAAAGATGTTTTACTCAAAGTGCGCATGCGCGAAGTGACGTCACACGGGCGGCCATTACGAGAAACTGGACTAAACTTGGTGCATGCGAATTTGTTGCAGTTACAGTTGTTTACTTAATTAAAATCCGGAGTGAAGTGGCAGTAGTAAAGTATAAAGGTAAATATTGATTCGCGCTGCGTACGAACTGATGTTTGCCATGCTCTAACATGCTCTAACGGTTGAGGTAAATGCGCAGTGGTGGCGGTTGCGCAGAAACAAACACCGCACTATGAGTCTTGGTTATAAATTCGATAAAATCAATGTCGGTTTTATCAAAAATGGTAGGGAAACGCTGCATTCGTGTTTGATCATAACGATCGTCGCGTCCGTTTCGGTCGTTACGACTGCGTATTCCTTCCGACGTTTTGTCGCGTCACGCTGCGCACGCATTCGCATCTACTCCCACCACGTAGAAATCATCGATGAAACGATTAATCGATTAATCGAAACTGTACAAATGATTATTCACCAATTTACAAGTTGTACTTTTTTTAAATGTTTTTTATAAATGATTGAAAGTGACTATTTTAATTTCATGATTGCACGGGGTCCGATTTATAAACTGATGGACGCTGTTTCTGTTCCCGGGGACGTCGTATTTTCATCATGTTTTTGTGTTAAATTCATTTCTTTATTTTATTTTCTCGTTTGTATTAATTATATTAGTTACTAGCAAATAATAAAAAGAATGTGATTGATTTCGGTGAAAAATAGTAATCGAATGTAAAACGAAAATAATCGATTAATCGAGTAACTTTTGCTATCCACAGCGCGTGCAGGCGATTCGTGTGTGTGAGGTTGTAAGTTCGCTTGTTCGTCAGTCGAGCCGAGGTCCGTGGCTCAGTCGTTTCGTATTTCGTGGTCCGACGGGCCACGGGTCTGGCGGTCAGTCCGCAAGACACAACGCGGCATCGAACCAAACACCTCCTAAACATTCTAAAGGAAAACAATAATATATATTAAACAAAAAAAAAACAAAACAGTGCTGTGACGTGAGTGCGCACAACACCGAACGAGCGTGCATATAACATAAATAACGTAAATAACAAAACACAACCACCTCGGCAACGAAATGCAACCGTTCAGCTAGTCTCGCACTCAGCCTGCGCAAACATCGAACAGTCATGCATTCGCTCAGGTGACAAACTGCCAAATTACTTATTGTTTACATGTCATTTAGGTAATATCCGTGATACTCACGAGAGAAAGCAAATCCAACTTTCCCTAACCTAGAATGTCCAAGCTTCGCGCGCGCACTAACGCGTCGTTTTGCTTCCATTGTAGAGATAGTCCAGTCTAGTCGCAAGTCAGAATGCAGCGGTGGTTCTTCCTGGAGGACCCCGAGAACGAGCACGTCCGTCGCGGCGCCGCGAAGAGCGCCTCGCTGTCGACGATCGCCGCGCCGCCGCCGTATCGGCCGCGCCGGTGGCTGTTCCGCGTGCGCGCGCCCGACCTCGCCGCCGGGCTGCAGGTGTGCGTCACCGGCAGCGTCGACGAGCTCGGCTGCTGGCGGCCGGAGCGCGCCCGGCCTCTCGCACGCGAGCGCGACGACGACGACGTGTGGTCGGCGGTGATCAGCGTGCCGGACAAGGTGCCGATCGGCTACAGGTACTGCGTGTGCGTCGTCGTCGAGCCGGACATCCAGGTGATCGTGCGCAACTGGGAGACGAACGTCGAGCCGCGCCGCATCGACGCCGACGCCGCGTCGCCGACGCTCGTCGACGTGCCCGTCGCGTACGGCGACGTCGGCGACGACGTGCGCGTCGATCGCGGCTGGCTGAACAAGGAGACCACCGTCCAGCTGCAGCTGACCAAAGGCTCGATCACCATCTGGCGGCCGAAGTACGCGAATCGCGGCGCGTTCATCAAGGTCACGCCCGTCAGCCTGCTGCAGCACAGCACGAACTGCCCGAAGACGATGTCCGAGGCGCTGGAGGAGTCGCTCAGCACCGACACGCAGGACGTCATCGATCTGCCGAAGCACGCCTTCACCGAGGCGGCGTCGCTGGCGACGGCGTCCGTGTTCCAGCCGCAGCCGCAGTTCGGACGGGAGTTCGTCGACGACGAGATGCTCGTCTTTCAGAGCACCGTCCTCTTTCCCGAGTCGACGGCGTTCCTGCTCGACTTCTTCATCTACGGCTCGCGCTGCGCGGAGGGCGAGCCGCCCTACCACGCCGGCTTCAGCTACCTGCTGCCGAGCGCGCTGCGCGGCTCCGAGGGCAACGTCGTCGTGCCGATCACGAGCACCAAGCAGCGGCCGCTCGGCGAGCTGCGCATGGACTACATCGTCATCAGGCCGATGCCGAACGTCGCGTGCGACATGCGCCGCACGTACGCCCGACACTGGAAGCAGACGCGCTGTGGCCTCGACGTCGGGCATCGCGGCGCCGGCAACAGCTTCAAGGAGGACATGAAGAACTGCGCCGAGGTGCGCGAGAACACAATCGCCAGTCTCAAGACGGCCATCGACCACGGCGCCGACTTCGTCGAGTTCGACGTGCAGCTCAGCAAGGACCTCGTGCCCATCATCTACCACGACTTTCACGTGTGCATCTCGATGAAGAAGAAGAAGACGCTCAGCGACATGGACATGCTGGAGATTCCCATCAAGGACTTGACCTTCGAACAGCTCAAACTCCTAAAGGTGGGTGTCGCATGTAACTACAATAGTTCTAGTTTTATTTCGCTTGAAGTGCAAGGCGAAATGTTTTTAATAACGATTCAAGTGCTGGTTGGTTTATATAGTTTTTGAGGACTTGAAACAATATTGTTTCAACTATTGTTTGAATTAGGTTATTATTATTTTCTTATGTTTTGTGAATTTTTAAATCTTCGAACTGTGTCATTTAATAATTTAGTGTAGAATTATATCTTTCTTATATCTATCAACTGTTTCGTAGATAAAACTCATTGATATTTGTTTCAATGAAAGTTGAAAGACACAAATTGATAATTTATGGTCGTTTCGAAATCTTATATCCATTATACATCATACTTTTTAAGGGTGCAACAGATCGAGACTTACTTATCCGAAATTATTCATCGTTCTGTTTATAGTTATGCAAATGATTATGTTAAAGGTTTCTAACCTCAATTACAAAGCTCGTGCAACCGTTAGCATTAACATTGCACGTGCAGCTAACTACATTAGTTCTAGTTTTATTTTCACATGGGATCGAAATTAGCGTTCGCTTGAAGTGCAAGGCCAAATGTTTTTAATAA
>JAODGE020027947.1:0-26112 GCA_027574965.2 Ecitophya simulans
GGTGTTTGGCTAAAAATGGGCACTGCTTGGAAATAGGTAAATTTGATTTGGCTAAAACAATATTATGGATTTAAGCGTTCTGGCTAATGGCGCATCGATCCATGGCATTATGCTCGATTAACATTCAAACATCAATTAAACATCACCTTATGAACTGTCTTCTTAACGCTATTAATAATGGAGCTGTCGTACCTCTGGAACGCACAACTTTCGAGAGGAATGAATTTCAGAAAGCCTATCGGTACATGTCCAAAGGAACACACGTGGGGAAAATTTTAATCAAGATTAGAGAAAATCCGGACTTGTTGCAAAGCGGCTTCTTTGCAGTTCCGAGGTATTTCTGTCCAAAAGGCAAAGCTTGTTTAGTTGTGGGTGGTCTAGGAGGTGTTGGTCTAGAATTATCAGATTGGTTGGTGCTAAGAGGATGCAAGAACCTGGTTATTACTTCCAGAACTAGTCCAAAAACAGGTTACCAACATCTGAGAAACAAAACTTGGGAAAACTACGGGTGTACGATTACGGTCATTGCTGAAAATCTGTTTACCATAGAATCATGTACAAAGGTTCTAGGCAGTGCTCAAAACTTAGATGCAATTTTCAACCTTGCTGCAGTTCTTCATGATAGTTTTCTTTAAGAACAAACCAAGGAACATCTAAATGATGTGATACAGTCCAAATACACCACAACTAAAAACTTGGACCAATTGTCTAGAACCATGTGTCATAATTTGAGATACTTTGTTGTTTTTTCTTCAGTTTCCTGTGGACGCGGTAATATCGCACAGGTTAATTACGGCTTGGCCAACTCCCTGATTGAGAAAGCAAAAATCTGAAGGTTTTCCTGCTTTGGCCATTCAGTGGGGATCAATCGCAGACGTGGGGCTGGCAGCTAAACTTATCAACGATGACCTTAACGAGAGACCTATTGGTGGGACACTACCTCAAAAATTACTTCTTGCTTGCAATTAATGGACCAATTTCTTTCACAATCGGAAGCAGTGGTTGCCTCCATGGTTGTCGCAGAGAAACGGGGTGGACTGTTCATGACCGATAACATAGTAAACACTGTCATTAACATAATGGATCTTTGGGATTTGAAAACAGTCAGTTTGCACTCAACTCTACCTGAGTTGGGTATGGACTCAATGATGGCAGTGGAAATTAAACAGACTTTAGAAAGGGACTATGAAGTATGCCTTAATCCATCTGACATTAGAACTCTTACTTTCGCTAGGTTACAAGACTTCCAGTCAGAAAAGAACCCGAAGATTGAAAAGACTGACTCAAAAAAGAGCAAATTAGGGGATGTTAATCATCTCCTAAGATTTATCAACGACGAAGAGTGTTCAAGAAAAGTTGTCATTCCTCTAAAAAGTGCCCTAAATGGTCAATTTACCAAGACAACTGCTAAAGTTTTTCTCCTTCCTGGCGTTGAAGGTTTCGCATCAATTTTAGAAAACCTTTGCACCAAACTTTATTGCCAAACTATTGGTTTGCAGTTTCCTATTGAGAACCATCTAGAGACTTTACAAGAAATGGCATATTATTTTATTCCATTTGTTTTACCTCACTTACAAAACAGCCACACTTTTATGCTGATTGCTTATTCATTTGGTTGTACAGTTGCATTGGAACTAGCTTTAATCTTAGAAAAATCATTTAATCTTTATGGAGAAGGTATTTTGATTGATGGTGCGCAGGAAATGATGTTCAAGTTGACCGATGGGCAAATCAATATAAACTCACCATCTGAATTTGAGACATCCATCTTGTGCAATATTTGCGCAATCTAAATGCCTCTGGAAAAAGTGGAGACCTATAGGGATGCTCTCTTTCAAATGGACAATTTCGAAGATCGCGTCAATTTTGTGGTATCCAAAAGCCCAGAAACTCAATACAGCAAGCAATACATCAAAGAAGTCTGTGTGGCTTTTCATAAAAGAGTCAAGGCAGTGATAAATTATCAAAAAAACGATTATCTATTAAACAGTCCGATCGTCTTGTTGAAACCTACCAGACAAAGTGTAGACCTTGAGGAAGACTACAGTCTTAAAAGGTGTAGTGCCAAGGGCAAGGTTGATGTTAAAGTGTTTGATGCAGATCATTACTCTATTTTGGACAATGACAAGGTAGCTCAGGAGATTAACAAGTTAATTCACAGCTGGAAAGAGGCCAATGAAGTGTTTAAAAAAGGACACACAGTTTGAGGAACTGGAAATCAAAGCAAATAATATCAAAAGTTTTGGTTAGTTTCTTAAGCTGTTTAGAAATGGAATAAATGATTGTTTGAAAGAAAATGCAGAATTTAGTTTCAATTTTGTCAAATTGTTAATTAAAATTCATTTACTGGAATCTTCTTTGGATAATTGCCCTGGATTTCGGCAAATGACACCCTGAAACGTTATGCACCACCTCGTTGAATCCTCTCACTTCGATTGCTTCCTCTAACTTCTCAGAAATTTGTTCTTTGCCCATGACATGTTGCAATGTATCGATCACATCACTGACCAGAGCTTGCTCAACACAAAGTGGACAAGGGTCCTTTGTAACTAAGTCGGTTATGGATATGATATTGTGCGTCATTTTGTCCGCATGGATCATGTCGGACTTCTTGAACTTTTTAATATCCCTGTAGTAAACGGTGACAATCATGGAGTTAACTTTCTGTTCAAGTAACTTCAAGTACATGAGCGCGTTATGAATGTTGATTGTACTGTTCTGACCCAACAGCTCCAGTAACGGCGCATTGGAACATCTGCACAATTGGAAGAGACCAAATATGCCATTCAGGAGCTCATTAACAACCTCCTGATTTTTGTTATAGTTTTTCTCGGCCTGATCAGCTTCAGTCCTTATTTGCTCATACTCCTCTTCTAATGCCTCAAGTGCTTGCTGTTGATGCTTTTCAAAGCTTGCATCTTTAGCTCTGGCTTTGTTAATCCTGAAATGCAACTTGAGCAAGTCATCACTTAGATCTTCCATTTCGCGGTTTAATTCGTTGACGTAGCGGAATTTTGAAAAATTGTTCATTTCGATAAGATAATACTTCTCGCACACTGCTTGGATGTTCTCCTCATCCATAAACTCTCGGATGTTATTTATGATACTGTTATAATTCTCCAACAACTCTTGCATCTCTTTCCTCTGCTGTTCCCTGCGCTCCTGTTCTTTCATCATCAACATTTTCATAATTCTCCTTTGTCCCTTCGTATCTAAAAAGTCTTGGAGTTTATCGCCATAATCAATCTGTCTCTGGATGTTGGTCATTTCAGCCGTATGACTAATATACTCATTGTAAGCTTTGGTTCTTAGCGCTGTCAACTTCTGGCACCATTCCTCTCTCTGATCATAAGCTATTGTGGCTTGTTCAATCAAATCCAACATGAACTTTTTGCCATGCGAGAGATTATTACATAGCCTGTCCCAGGACTTGTTAAAGTTTGCTCGTTCAACCAACAAATGATCAATTTCCTCTCGCAGCTTCCTGTTTGCCGCAATCGTCGTACAGAATCGTTTTGTCGCGGTGTCCAACTTATTCTCAAGAGCTTCTAGAGTCCTCTGCTCGTCGTAAATCTTTGCCGTGCATTGGACCTCTGTCAAAGTTCGGGACCTCAGTTCAATGATGCTTTTCTTTGCCATTGTTATTTGCATATCCAATTCGTTTAGATAGGCTTTCTCACGCTTTATCTCGCATTTAAACCGGTTGGATTCTTCCAGGAGTTTCTCCAGTTGTCTCGATACTTTCTGATCATTCTTGGCGTTTGTGTCAGACCCAGCTACTCCCAAGTCTGTTAGGATCTCATCGTACTCTTTTTTTAAGATGTTGATAACCTTTCGTTGCTTCTGGCCTCCTCCCCCTTTCTGTACTTTTCTGTCACATTCCAATATGTGGTACTGTCGTTGGAAACGCAGGAGTTGGGTTTCCGTTTGAAGTTCTAGCTTAAACTTTTCTTCGGGTGTCAGGACTTTTTTCTGGCCCTTGAGAGCCGCCATTGTGTACATATTTTATTCTACTGTAAAGTTCGTGCAGAAAAAATGCAAAATTTGTCACTTAATTTATTTGACAAAAGTCTTAATGTAATTTTATTACAAAATTGTTTTTTTTTTCAATGCCTGCCGTTAAACAACGTGACTTTATATATTTTCGGGGTTGGTATGTTTTTAAGACCGACTTTGATCAGTCACCAACTGGTTGAGAAACAAGGACAACACAGGAGTGAAACAAGTGCAACACACGACCAATAACATTCTTCATTTTGAACGTCACTAGCGCCATCTTTAAGAGTTCAATGAAAGCTGGAATACTTTTCACTCGCACATGACGCCACAACAGACAGAATTATATATACAAAATTTACGGACTATGCAACTGCAAATCACCTCGGATAATTTTACAATCCGTTCATAATGGCGGCGAGCTCAATTCATGCGATGCGTTGCAATCTTTGTAACTCTCACACGGCGTTCTACCCGGTGGTGCTCGCCCGCTCGAGCAGGTTGTCATCAATGAAAACCCAACGCAGGCCGCGGCGAGGAAGGAAACGAACGAAACGATGTTCGTCGACGGCGGTCTCGCCCGTCGAACGTCGCGAGCGGCGGCGAAGATCTTATGAATGTGACTCGCGGGCGCATTTATTCCGCGGCTACACGAATACGACATGCGGCCGACAACGAGGATCGACCGACACTGAGCTGCGCACCTCCTGTTGCGAGAAAACTCCGAGACGTTCAGAGCGGATGAACGACTCTCGAAAATGCTTCAGCAGCGACTCTATTGACGTCTTCTAGATGGCTCCATAGCGCGTCGAGGCGGTAGTTGTGAGTTTTGCGAGAGAGAAAACACCTGGAAGTGGTTCTGGAGACGTTCGAGAGTTTCTCGAAGAAGTGGTGGATTGCGGCGTCGATCGGCAAGCGCCAGCGAGGCGCGGTCCGCGCGTGTCCATTTGTTTGCGAGTCCAGTCGCGCGCCGTGGGTGGGCATCGCGCCGCCGTCTTTTGTTCTAAGGAGCGCGCGGCGTCTTCGCAGGATGCTGCGCGTCCGTGCCTCCTCGCAGGATGGTAGCCGCGGCACTATATTATATCGACGCGCGTTCACCTCGCGCGAGGGAATTGTTTTTTTGCCGACGGTCGAATTTTTGAACTTTTCGACGCAACCTGTCGAGCAATTTCCGACCCCCCGAGTAAATTCGTTCAATATAATTACGCTTGGCGATAATTGGTAATTGTCCGCGCCGTTGTCGCCGGTCATAACTAGCCGACGAGAGAAAAAAGACCTAAGCGAGTTGAGACGTTTGGGAATTCGGTGGTGGCGCCAGCCTTTACAGATGTTTAGAATTCCGCCTCGTCCACCTCAGCGGCCGATACACATAGATAGGTATCGCGCCGAGGTCCAAAAGGAGAACGCAGACAAGACACGACGCAAGGGACAACAAAACGGAACAAGCAATAAGAAGAACAGCGCGCCGGCGAACGCGTTTTCGTTCGAAGTTTGCTCAGCGAAGAGCGGGCAGGAAGACCTGCTAACTAACCGAAGCGATGATCGGGCGCTCGCGCTTCGTGCCGCCCTAATTGCCTACACGGCGGCCGCCCTGGCTACATTTTAATACAAATGATCGGCCGTTTGTGTTTCGACCTGTGTGTGGCGAGCCACAGACGATCGGCTCGGGTATTAGGCGTAACAAGCGTAACAAGCTTTGTTTTACATCTGATTATGTTCGACGCCAGCGTTTGGCAAACTCTGCTTTGCAATTTTTTACATTTTTCCAAAAAGTAACGAATATTTTAAAAAAAATTTAGTAAATATATTAGTTTACTTATTAGTTATTGGTATCACAAAGTACACCTAGAAATGTATGCGAAAAATATCGGTTAATTTTCTCCGGTAATTTAAAGTAATCCAAATATTTTTTAAAGCATTGTGCAAAAAATTTATTTGTAAATATATCCTACTACTTTTAAAAATATATACTGGCTGACACAATAATTATTTTACAAACACTAAACATTTTTGAACGTAATCCAAGTTTGAGGATAGATTAATTGCCTATCATTTTTTAAAATTTTATCAACGTATACACGCAGATAGAATAATTACAACTAAATACATAAAATATTTAAATTTTCTCCTTTCCTAATCAAATTCTTGGAATCTCGTTCTTTGAACAATGGGTAATAACGCCGTCGCCAAAATCACAAAGCATGCAAAAGAACGTCTGACACTTTTCAGATCAGGAGATGGAAGATTCCGTGCGCTTGCGTGAGCTTTTGCTTCGGCGAGTTTTAGTTGAGTCGTCGTCGATGGATACGAGCACGCCGCATTGTTTAAACGTTCTGGCGCTTGAGCATCGAAAGGGATGAGTTTTTGTTGGCGTCCTGGCAGTCACCTGGAGGTAATAGATGGCATTCGGAGATTACGCCGACGACGAGAGCGCGTGTAATACGCGCGAGGAACACGAGATCGGGCTGCGACAAGGGCGCGAGGATGCCAGGAGTCGAAGACGTGGAGGTGACAGAAGATTAATTGTGTATCGACGAGATGAAATATATGTAAGAAATTTTGAGTATTCGAGGCGCAAAGTTGACAATCATGTTTTGTGATTGACTTTTTGTTTGTTGCAGATTGCGGGGGCGTTAGGTAAACACGAAATTGCTCGAGATTAGGCAGAAATAAATTTTTAATGAAACGGTGAAAAGGAATTTTGTTTATCTTTTTTGAATCAATTGTTATGTTTGGTTAAATTCGAATGATATTAATTAATCATGCAATTTCGCTATTTTTGTAGTTTGAATAAGTGTTCTTGTATCACATTGTATATTTTAGTAAACCAATAGTAACTTATGCAAAACTAACCTCTGTATCATTTAAAGAATAAAATTATAAAAAAAATTGCAGTTTACAATTTATTTTTTGAGATTTTGCAAATTCTGCAGTACATTGCAATTTTATTTGTGTGTTATTTGGCATAATTGGATTAAATTATAACACAATGTTTAATATTAAACACACTATTGACATGGGTAGAGAAAAGGAATATTTCTTTGTAAGTTTTGCACAAATTATTAAAGCGCACATAAATTTTCTTAATAATTTTTATGTTTTTATGTAGTTTGATAAAATTGTCGTTTATAATTATTCTTCATTAACCACTCTATCTGAGGGTAAAACTAATCACAATGTATAGCCTTTAGTTTGGAAGTTATTTCCTTCGTCAGCAAAATTTGCAATTACTGACGATTATATAATTTGTAAATTCTGCAGAAAATTAACTAGTATATTAAAAGGTGACAAAAAATATATATATCTTTAGGAGATGATCAGTTATTCATTGTCAAAATGGTTAAAACTTCCCGGAACAACCAAAAAATGTTATCTTATTATCTTATTTCATTAATAATGTTTAAATAAATCGGTTCACACTTACCGACTTTATATCTAAACCTTGTCAATTAACCATTCTATCAATAACTTTGTACAACACCGAATCTGCAGTTATCTCCTTCCAAACGCTCTAAACGCTTCAAGCCGCTCCAGACACGAGTATCAATTACAAATAACGACGCCGTCCTTTCGATCGCCGCCGCTGCGGCGCGGTTCGAAGATATTCCCGAAAGATCCGAGATTAATTGCGGCTCGTTCACGAGGCGCACGAGGCGCATGAAGCGCATCTTCGCCGCGGCGCGGCGTCTCTTGGAGCATCTCGAGGCGCGTCGGACGGGCGACGAACGCGTTCCGCTGCTCCGCGCCGCCGACGGCGGCGACGCGCCGAACGGATGGCGCCGTCTGGTATTTGTTTTAAACCCGGTGGCCCGCCCCATTATCATAACTATACCGGGCGCAAACGCGCGAACGACTGCATACTGCGAACGCCTTCGAGGCGCTCGAGAGGAATCGTCGAGTTAAAGCGCAAGGAACGGGCCAAGACGAAGAGAAACGGAGAGGTGCCAAAAGAGAAGAAAAATCTGCGCGCGCGGAGACAAATCAACGAACAGTTTAACAGCATCAAAATAGTTAGAAATATTAACTTAATAACAACTTGGAATAGCCCTGGAATTGAATTAGAAAATCAAAAAAAATCAAAAATTTGATTGAACTGTTCCTCGCTATTATTATTGTTAATTACAATGACGACAAGTCGTCATCCGGTTAATCACTCGGCTAATTAGTCAATAGGCATTTGTTGACCTCGTCGATTAACGAATAGTGAGTGAGTCTTCAATTGAGTCTAATATTCAAATTAACATCTCATTTTGTCAATTTTTTCATTGGCTTTATTTTTACTGATAAATTTATTATTGCACTATCTTTGCAACCAATTATTAAAAATCAACCGCAGGTAACTTTTGAAAACACTTGTGTACTTCAAGTTTTAACACTATTAGTGTCACTAGTGTCACAAATTAAATAATTATTGTTATTTGTAATAAAATTACCCATCGTTTAGCAAAAAGTTATCATTGCTATTATTTATTTTGCTTAACTGATTATTAAGGTTAAGAAACTTTTTTTTATTTTACATAATATACCTGTAATTCTGGAATCACTTTGTGTATATCTATGAAAATTTTACATAAAATAAAAAATTTAATTTTGCAACAGCATATTAAATGCTAATATTAATATTTTTATTACTTTTCTTGTAATTAATTGTAAAAGTTCAGCCAACGTCTCATTAAACTTGTAATCAATGTAATTTTTTAGTTCAATATTTATTAAGATTTGTGATTATTACGTATATGTTGACAAAATTAAAACATCTTAAATACTTTTTGAATAATCAGCTTCTAAATACAAATTTTACAGTGTTTTTTTGCTCTAAAATATTTTTGAACTGAAACAAAACAAATCCTTCCATAATTCTATAAATTGTGAAACGAGTAATTATTATATGTAATTAAATTACTTATTGTTTGCGGTAAAAAGTATTTTGCTATTATTAACATTTCTAAAATTGAGAATCTTGTTTAAAACATACAAAAGTATATTTGCGTTCTCATCTTTAAAATATTTCTGGAAATAGTTCTGGAAGTACTCTGTATATATGTATAAAAATTTTACTTAAAAAACAAAATTTTACATTATTATGTTTCGAGATAATATTAATGCCACTGTTAGCTTTCTGTAATTAACTGTCTCGTTAAACTTGTAAATATCAAAATTTTAAGTTTTTTGTTTAAATTGTTCATAGTTTCAATAGCTTTACGTATATTTTGCTAAAATTAGCTACAATTACGTTTCATTGGATTATCTATAATTTCGTGTTAAGAAAATTTAAACATCTCGGATACTTTTTGAGTAATCAGCTTCTAAAATACAAATGTTTTTGCCTTAAAATTACCTTGTCTTTTTAAACTGAAACAAAAGAAAATTGTATAAATTCAAAAATTGTATAAATGGTAGAACTAGTAACTATAGTCACACATAAATGAAATATACATAACTAAAATTATTTATTGCGGGCCGCACAATGTATTATGCCATTATCAAAATCTTTTATTCCTAAAAGTGAAAAACTTTTAAAAATTAGTCAAATTTTATTAGTGTTTCCTTCTTGAAATTATTTCTGTAGTTCTGGAATCACTTTGAATATGTGTGCAAAATTTTTACTTGAAATACAAAACTTTGTATTGGTATGTTTAATGATTATTAATACCACTGTCAGCTTTTCTGTAATTAATTGTTTCATTAAATTTAAAAGTAACCATTTCTTTCTTTTTAATTTAAACTAGTCATAGTTTCACTATTTCCTAATATATTTTAATAAAATAAGTTATTATTACGTATAGGTAAATTATTGATTATTCTGCGAAAAAAAAGAAAATTCAAATATCTTTGATACTTTTTAGGTAATCAGAATTTAAACATAATACAAATCTCCCCGTTCCAAAATGTTTTCGGGCTGAAACAAAAAAAATTTCTTCATATTGCCATAATGCGTGTGGCCATATTGTAATCTCTATTATCTTGTACACATCCAGCTTCCTGATTGTGGGTGAACGTTATCACGTTTGTCATTAGTCACTTCTACGACTCTTCACGTCTTCGCGCAATCAATCCGAGGCATCTTCGCATCGTCGGCGGCCCGATCTGCGTTTACATCTACGTTTTCATCTTCTCCACGTCTCTCTCCACAATATTCAAATTCATGGGACGAAAATGAGATGAAAATGAGGTAACCGTCGTGTGGCTGTGACGATGTGACGCGAGTCGTCGCTCGTTGACATTCAAATGTGTTTCGAAATAAACGCAAATACCAGGACAATAAAGAACGTAAAAAAGCGCTTGGTGGACAGGAAACGTGCGTGAACTGATTTGTAGAACACACGCAGCATCTGATAAGAGGAAGCGCGCGTCGAGAGGCGGGCAAAATGTGCGTGGAATATGAATTTTTGTGATTAAATTAGATTCTGTTCGTGGGTGTTTTTAGTCGTCTCGAAAGGCCACGTCTGGGATCGAATAAACGCAAACATATTCGATATAACCAATGTGCTTTAAAAGATAATGAAAAGCAGTTTAATTAACAATATAGGGTGCTAATGAAGTTAGTAAAAGAAATATGAAATTTTGCATAAAAATGGATTGTAATAGCTTTGGATACATTTAAACATTATTTTTTATTTTTTAATACAAATATAATTTTAAAAATGTTTTATTTTTAGATAATAAAATATATAAACTTAATAGTTGTAATTTGGAAATATAAACAAAATTTACATCTTTGATTATAATTTAGAAACACTTTGTATGTTTAATTATAATTTATTTAGAGATTAAGTAGTTAATATTCTTACAAATATGTGTTATAACAATAAAAATTGTATAAAACCAACTTTTTAACAATAATGCATTTTCAAACATTTGCTTGGATAAAGATAATATCACCTTGTATAATTTGCTGTAATTTGTCATCAAGGGACCTAATAAGAGCCTCTACTAGGATCTAAACAAAAAAAGCCTTCTCTCAAATAATTATCAAATTATCACCTGGCAAGGTGTTTTTTCTTTTTTGTTTTCGTCTATTGCAGGCTCGATCATTTTGGGGTTAATTTAGCAGTTTTTATCGCTTTATAATAGCTACATCTGACACATCTGACGTTCATATGCCCCGTCGTTATTAATTCGATGTTTGTTTTCGAAAACGATCATCGTCCGCACGTCCCACCTTTCGATCGGCACCTTTCTGCCGTTTCCACCTTTCGCTGCCTCTCTTTACACTTGCCCCGCAAATAGGCGAGCCAGATCGGGCCCGAAGAGCCGGAGAATAAGTGGCATGTCGACGCAAACGTGTGTGGCGAGGTACGTCGAGAATTATGTAATTTCGTCGTTAATTTTGTTGATTTTGTTAATGATACGGTTGCGCCGCGGACGTCTTCTTATCCATCAATTTCATCACGTTCTTCTCGGCGCCTTTCTTCGTTTTCTCGGCGGCTCGGATGTTGCGGCCGCGGTGGGTCAAGCTCGCCTTTATTTCTTTTCCTCTTTGGAAATTATTGATCATCTGCCACGCCGAGGATGAGGTGCAGGTTGGGCTCGGACTTGCGGTTGTGTCGTTTTTTTAATAAGCCGGCGTTGGCACGACGAGTTCGCCGATGCCTTGTCTTGCAATAATGATCGATAATTGGGGGTTTGCTGGCTGCCTGTTGATGATGATTGTTTACTTTGACCCTTTCGCTCGTTGTGCAAATTTTTACGACCCACGGGTTCCTAAATCTGGAAGAAAACAACTTTTTTTTGTTCTTGTTTGGTTGTGAAATCCAGATTGTAAAATTTAGCTCTAAATAACACCGATAAAAATTAACAAGACCACAATATTTAATAATTACACATTGCAATTCCATTAGCAAGCAGATAATATTTGTGCAAGCAGTAGTACAAAAATTATTGTTAATTTTCTAAAACAATGCTGAAATGTCTAAAATAGACCCCAACACTTTTAGAAATGTATAACTTAACAATAAATAAAATTATGATTAAAGTTTAAAATTTGACAGTTGCAAAATTTAATTGTCAATAATCGTGTGCAAAAATTTCTATTCTAGCTTTATTTGAATAAAAGTTATAAAGAATTCTCTAAGATATAACATTTTTAACAAATCACAGGTTTGATAAAGTTTAATTAACTATGACGTTAATTTCACAAATAATTGGTGTATTATATTTATTTTTTGTGAGAGAATGCATTTTTAAAGACCTCATTAAATAAAACTTTGCGTTGTGCAACCATTAGACTTCACTACGCATGCGCCACATTTCAGTAAGCAATCAAAACCCTAGTAGAACTTATCAGCTGAACGCTAAGCTACAGATAGCGCTTTTTGAACCTGTTACAATTTTAAACGCAAATATCTCTAAAACTATTCCTTCGATTTAAAGCGTGGTTTTGTTGGTCAACTATTAAATTAATTCTCTGCATTCTATTATATAAATATTATAATAGTAACAAAAAAATTTTTTCTAAAATTATCACTGTTCAGGTCTTTGATTAGCTCATGATGGCTATTATTTTTTTATGTTTAATTTTTTCGTTTGTCGGCATCTCGATTTCGGTTTGCGGCAAACGCGAATGCGCCTCGCAGGGTAATTCAATATCCCTAACGTTGAGTTGCTGCCGACGCGTCGCCGGTTACCCCGTTGTCGTAATCCGATGTGGTCGTAATTTGAAGCGCGCTTAAGAAATGTTATATCACTTTTATATTATAAATGCAATCGCAAAGCAAATAAAACCTAGAACTTTTTCAAGAAAAAGAATAAAAAAATAAACAACTTGATGACTCTGTCATCTTCTACTGTATTCTCTGCCTTCGTCTAATCCGTCATTTTCTCTCGCGCAGTTTTCAGTTTGAGGTGCCTAGTGGTCGGGCTTGTGTGTGGTTTCATTATTATTCATTTTTCATCCGCGTTTGCAAGGCACCTCGCCTGATTACGGTGATTACGCCCCGCAGCCGCGCCGGCCCTCTCGCGCTCGAACACTCAATTTAGGACCCACCCCGCGAGCCGTGGGCGACTTAAGTACGGTCATAAAGGGCACGCAGGCGCGCGCGAGCAGGTGAGACCTAAAAAACTAACAAATTTAAACGTTCTCTTTACTCATATCTACCGAGCGAGAAAACAACGACCACTCCCGATCATCCCCTCTCCAACTTTCTTTACAAAAATCTCGGAAACTTGTACGAAACTTCGCGTAACCTTCGGTGGAATTTTTATTTTCTTTTCAAGGACCTGACGAACGTTTGGAACGTCGAGCAAAAAGTGAAATCGATGTGAATGATGATTGTATCATAATGATGCGGAACACCCAGGAGTTTTCACGTTCCTGCGTTTTTTTTTTAGTTTATTGGGATTTTCCGGTGCAATAAACTGCAAAAGTTAAGAATGTAGATTAATTACTTTATTTTATATCAACTACCCTATTAAGTAAGAAGATTCAAATTTGAATTTATATAGGATTACATTTTCATTAGTTGTCATAACTATTTGTCATAAATAATGGCTAAGTTGGCTGCTTTCGTTAGTAGTATATTCGCGTTTGGGGGTCATTTTAGGGCACACCTAGAAGTTTTCACATTATCTGGGACACTATCACTAAATGACACAAATATGTTTATATAATTTTATGAAATTAAATTACTTTCATTTGCTTTCAAATGAACTTGAGTTTAAAATTGGATGGTAAAGTTAGCTGCTTTACTCACTAGGATTTTCCTATTTGAGAGATATCTTGGAAGACATTCAGAGATTTTTTCATTTTGTGGGCACTATTGAAGCACTATCACAAAATCACCAAAACGTCAATATGTTTCTAAATTTAAGTTGACTTTTATTTGAATGTCAAATGAACCGTTAAATTTTAAAAACGTAACGCAAATTAATAGATTGGGTTAATTAAATTTACGTTAATTAAAATTAGGAACATTTTGGTTTATACTAATTTATATTTTTTATTATTCAAGACCAATGTTATTGAAATCAATCAAATGGTTCCCAAAATATTTGAATTTAAAGTTGAACGGTTGCGGTGCCATATTTAAAACTGAGATCTGCGCATCTGCTCGTCGAATAAAATTCAGTAAGATGTAAATAATATGATAACTTCCACCAGCAAATCTGGCCGACGCCGAGAACAATCCAAAAAGTGCAGTTCTCACGATTGATTTCTTGCTCGTTTTTTGTTCTTATTCAAAGCCGAAACCGCCGCCGAGCGAACAGAAGCTCCGCCACTCGTCACGACACGTCGCCTCACGTGTGGTTTCGTCTCGTTTCGCTCGGCACGTAATTTCTATAATTTCACAATTATATTACACAGACACGTCGCGCCATATGCCGCGCGCATCGCATGCCTTGACATTGAGCCGCGGCGCTAAACATTATCATTATCGTGCGCCGCCTGCGCACGAAACCGCGACGCGTTTTGTTTATCGCTCCCGACACGACTGCGCAACGAGTTTTCTAATAAATTTGAATAGCACACGAACTGTTTGCGTTCGTGTCTGCGGTTTACCGGTTATTGTAACTGTCTCTCATTATCGACGCCTTTTTAATATGCGCTTTTGCTATTCTTTTAGTTTATATTTTTGTTGCTCGAAATTTTTTAACTACAATAATTGCATGCATTGTTGGCAAAATACGGTTGCAAGGAAATTTGTTTCTGACACAATTAGCAAAAGAATCGGTAAAATCGGCGATTTACACTTTTGAGTTTTGAGCAGCGTTCCTAGTTAACTCAAACACTTATTTACTAATTTATTAATAACTTTAGTCTTATTAAGATAGAAACTTGATTTTTTCATATTCTAAATAAAAAGTAGTCTTACTAAATTTATTCTTATTAAAACCAAGTAACTCGTGTATAAATTAGTTACAAATTAAATTTACTGAAAACAATCATTAACGACGCGCGATTTGTTTCTGAAAAACATTTTTTAACCAAAAGAATTGTTTTTATTTCTATTAAATAATATATGTTTGAAACACTATTTAATTGTAGTACGATTTGTAAAAGAATGACTAAAATCGTTCAATAAGTTTAAGAGATATTTCAGTTTTGAAATTTGAAATAGGCGTCTGTAACGCCTAAGCGCGTGACGCACGCGCAGTGTTCTCTACCCTAGTCAACCCAAACATATTTTTACTAATTCATCGATAACTTTAGATCTAATTAAGATAGAGACTTGAACGTTTTGCTGATTTATTTCACAATAAATTCCGCATCTACTCCAATACCTAATCTAAGAAAAAAAGTGCAGACAACAATTCATAAAATATTATTTTTATAAAAACCAAATAACTTGCGCGTGAATTTAATGCAAATACATTTTATTACTGAAAATGTCCGGCATTGAATAAAAGAAGCTCAGATTAACGATGCGTGACCTGTGTTTGGCAAACAAAAGCCTTTGTGCAGCGGCAGCAGGAGCCACGACGGGATAATTTATGGCCTCGTCTTGTTTACCCTCGCAATCAGTAACTGTCGCTGCCGCTGTTGCAATGAATCAGAAAAGCATTAAACTTAAGTCAATCATCGTGTCGATTCCGTGCGATTGAGTAAATTACTCGCGTGTGGTGGGGTCGGATATGCACGCTATTGGGTATTAATCTCACTTAGCTTTCGAGTGCCTATTCCCACATCTAATTACGACACGGACCATGATGCGCTTGCGCTCGCGCTCGTCCTCAAATCGAGCGGAGCGAGCGAAATAAAGAATAATTTTCGTGGGAGATCTTGCGCTCGAAAAATAAACGTCAGTCGTATTTGCGTCACGTGTGACGACTCGAGGCGCTAGATCGGACGCAGATTGAGCCCACGAGCGGCCCGTTTATATGCAGAAAAGAAGAAATAACGTTGAAATACGAGAGGTTCTGGTGTTATTACAGAACGACACCAAGCGCTCGAAAATGTTATTAAGATGACGATGGAAACGCGCATGAAATGAGCACGTAAACCAGATGATGGGACGATACTCTCTTCGGGCTGTGATCGCAGCTTGTTTGTTGTTTTTGCTGCGCCCACATTCACATTTATGCGCATTATGATGAGGGATATTATAATTCATGCCGGTTCTTCGAGAACGAGATTGTTATTTAGATATTTTTACTCGGGAAAATGTTTCTTGGCGTAGAACTAGTCGCAGAAAAACAAAATCTAAAATTTTTGGATCGAATAATGTGTACCTTTTACATAACTACATAGTAAAATATTTCTACTTTTTTTAAAATTAAATTTATTTGTGAATATTTTTGTGCAAAATCCATGTTTCTAAATTTATAAGAACGAAAGTTATTAGCAAATTTGCAATATACTACATAAAAAAGAATCCTAAAAAATATGATTTTACTTTTATAAATACTTTGAAACAAATGATTTGTTCAGATATTATTTATATATAAAAAATTTACTTGTAAATAATTTTGCAAAAATGCATGGATGTGAAATAAAACCGGGCATGCAGTGCGTGTGTCTTATCAGTGGCGTCGAGCGACACCGCGCGTGCGTTAGCGACTTTACGAAACGCTGCGCACCGCCCACTAAATTTTAAATTTTAAAATTAAATATCTCAAAAAATATTTGACCGATTTTTATGATTTCTTTTTCCAACGCTATTAAAAAAGTCCTCTGTGTACAACTTCTAATACCCACATTTTTACATTGAATTTTTTGATTAATTTCTATGGCCAATTGCGATGAAACATGTTGAAATATTTATCTTCTTGTTTATTTGTTTGTTTGGCCACTGATTATCGCAAGCGATCCTCTGAATGGTTCTCCCCGGTCAGTTCCGCTTGCGTTTCGTACTGTTCGTGATCGCATTAAGTGGACCGGAGGCTGGAACAAAAGGCACGCGTTTCGGGCGGGTCGGTAAACGTTTGTTTAGAAATCGCCAGCATACGCGCACGTCTAGATGCTGTTTGGGGGTTGTATAATTGTCCGAAATGCAATGCGTGGGCGAGCGTGTTTAGAATTTGCGTCGGACGGACAATTACGGCCGGACAATGGTCTGCTCTAAGGGTAAACACGTTATACAGGGTGTTGCGCAATGCTGTCTTTGTGTCTTAAAGCTTTAAGGGTTGCAATAATTTTGACACTGCTAAATGGTTTGAGGGATAGTAGAAGGGCAAAATGGTTTTAAACGTTTTGAAAGGAAAAACGTCGAAGCCATTGGCTTGTGAAAGTTAAGTGTGGCGGGCAGGAGAGGAGACGCGGAGGCGGCAGTGTGGCGGCGTCGTTTTGCGCCTTTTTGCCGACGCGATTCGCGAGCAGCGAGGCGCGTCGACGGGGCGAACGGAGACGGCGCGCGGCGAGAAGAGGGGGACGGCGGCGGCTTTTAGGAGCGGCGTCGCGAGTTGACGCGACGGCAGGCGCCTGCCAGCGACGCCCCTCCTGCCACGACAGCGGCGCCGCTCGATCTCGCCCGGGCCGACGTAATGCGACGAACGACCGGCGCGCATACATCTTCCACTCCGCCGCCCCCGCCACGCCGCCGCCGCTCCACTTCACTGCCACCATTCTTCCACCACTTCGCACGCATCTTCCGGGGAATGTCGCAGGCTGCCAGCAACACGCGCCCCGCCGCCGCCGCCGCCGCCGTCGCACCGCAGCCGCCATCGCACCCCCAGGCGTGGTGGGTTGCTTTATGTATGCGGCTGCCGGCGGCGGAGACTGGGGACAAGGAATGCGCGACGAGTTGCCATTTCTTGGCGAGAGCACCGCTGCCGCCGTCGCCGCCACCGCCGCTGCCGCTACAGCCGTAGACGTCAATGCCGCGCCGGGACGTAAAACGGTCGTAAAGAGCGACGATAAACTGTTTTCTTCGGGTATTAAAACCCGCTGGAAACTCGCGGCGGAGAAACTGCCTTAGTATGAGACGGCGGAAATCTATCGGGGGCGGCGAGGGATAAAATCTATAATTACACCTTCAGAAATAACATTTTGACGCTCCGTACTTTCTGGCCATTTATAAATCTTGTCAGCTTGAAAAACATCTTTTACTAATTTGTTAATAACATTAAAAGTAATTATGATAAATTGAAAAAACAAGTAAATATTGCTCAATTTTTTTTATTATTAACTTGAAATTTAAAAACTATTTACTATTTTGATATTAATTATTAAAACTGAAATTTGTTTATTACAGCTATAGAAACAGTCATGCAACTATTTAAAATCTGTATATAATTAAACATTAATATTTCTTTGTTATGTCAGATTATTGTTATATCGACTACTAAAAAGAATGATATAATTCCAATCTTGCTTATCGAATAATTAAATATCAAAATCATGCAAATAAAATTCAAAGATATATCTTTATATTCAAAGTTTTAAAATTATATAATTTACTAAATTTATTGTAATATTTATAAATATTCCTATTTTCTTATAAAAATAATTATACATAATCAAAATTCATGTTGTTTTCTGATTTTTACTGGTAAAGTTAGCGATTTTGATTATTATTTAAGTAATTAATTGATTGAATAAAATTTGCCAATTATATGCTTCATCACAATGCCATACATTAATTTCAATAACTTTTTTAATACTTTGTATAATGTAATGAAAAATTATATACGTGATTATAAATAAAAGTTTTCAATAACAGTTTAAAGAATGTAATAATTTATTTGTTAGTTTAATTGTAAATAGTTAGTCGTAAAAATTGAATATAACTATCAAAAATTTGGAAAGATTTTTACCAAATTTATTATGTAGACTTACAATTAAATATACTTTTCACTAGTTTTTAAGAAATTTAATAATATCTTTATCGGTTTTTAAAATATCTATTTTTTGCATATTTAAAAAATCGATTTGTTCCTTCTTAAAGTTCATGTGCACATAAAAATCCAAATTCCAAAAACTCAAAAAATTGGATTAAAACAATAGCGAACTCAAGCGATTAAAACCAGTATTCATTTAAGGTAATCCTTGATAAAACACAACAGAAAATATATCTCTCCGCCCGATCAGTGTTCTTCGGGCATTTTCTTGCGCTTCTCGCACGACTTGCGAGTCCCGACTGGCTTTTTTCTCGCCGCGCCGGGCGTTCTGAATTTTACGAATTTATCTAGTCATGCTCGCGCGGATTCCAATATAATCAATTAAAGGCGGCCGCCGAGGCGATCGCGCGCCGCTGCCGCCGATCCGTCATTCATCATATTATTCTAATTGGACATTCCCGCGGCCGGCGAGAACAAACGCGCCGCGCCGCCGAGCTGCCGGCGCCGCTCCTCCGAAGAGACACAAAAAAAAACGCCCGACTCCTGCGAGACCTGCCGCAAGGAGCGCCGTCAACAAGCACAACGAAGAGCGGATTTAAAAAGCGATAAACGGCTCTAAACGCCTTCGACTATTGAAAAATGTGAAATTAGCTAATTTTAAATATATATTTATATTTCTAATACTAAGTAATTTTAGAAAGAGCGTAATATCTTATTGAATTTTAAACCAAAAATGTTTTATCAAGTTTGAAGTAGTTTTAACCATATAATTAATTATGCTCAGTAATTACATTTGATTTGCATCGGTTTTTACAAAATTTAATTGGCGCTTTAGAAATAAGAGTTGAATTTTTGAAGAAACCAAAACTAATTTTGACATTTTCGCTGGCTAACTTTCCATTTAAATAGGTATATATACTAATAATTGCATCGTGACTTGCCGTTCAGCATTTTATAAATAAATAATTTAGCTCAATATCTGCACTAAATGGCAAGTTGGTGGGTGGAATTCCTCAGCTCCGACATTGCGCCGCCACGCGCATTATCGAATTACGTGGCCGCCGGACGTTATTTATTAAGGACAATCAATGAGCAACAATGATCGAGTCCTGCGCGCTAATGAATCGAGCAAACGCGGCGCATCCGAACGCCCGAAGGACGTGCGACTGCTTAGAATGCTCGTCTCGTCTGACCCGCAGGACTCGTGCCGACGACCGGGACGCCCCGTAGCCGCAGTCGCCAGAGTCCAGATCGTCCTGGCCGCCGGACGTGGACTGCAGCTATCAGGAGTGCCGCAGACGGTTAGTTAACTGAACGATCGCTCGTCCGACTGATGAGAAAACACAACAGTGCGGTCGGCGGGACGTTCGGAGTGCGAGAAACCGGGATTCTCGGATTCAGGCGGCCAGTTAGCCGCGAATTTCTATTCCTGGCCGGCCGTCGTGCATGCAGAATCCAGAATTCGACAGCGGACGTTCGGAATCGAGCACGGAAAGTCCGAGCCGGCGTGTGGAAGGAGCGGCGCGGAAAAGCGGAAAACGGGACGCCTGCGATTGTTAACTGCTGATTGCGGCGCGAGGAGGCTGGATCTGCAGCCGATCGGGCGTTTTCCTGCCGGAACTTACGTCCCTAACACAATGCGGGAGCGTTCAGGCGGAAATTCCAGGACGACGAGCGGAATACTCAAACAGCACGAGTGGCACTTTCTAACAAAATTTTTTAATTTACAAAAAACGTCTACAATTTACATTTTGAGCATCAGAGCATCAAATCAAATCAGAAAGTATAAAAATAAATTGTCATTGCATTAATTAACTACAATAATTAAAATAATTGCTTAAATTATTTATTTGTAAATAAATTTGGTGTTAATTAGCATTAAAGATCGCATTGATGTTTAAGTATAGAATACTTTGTATATACAAGCCAGCAAAGTACACTCATACTTCTGAATACCACAACAATAAGTCAGTTAAATGATGATAAGTTTCATATTTTTATGAAAGTCCACTTAATTATTGAATAAAATTGTCTAAATAAGTTCTTTAAAGATTTAGTACACATTTTGTTTTATTTAATTTAGACACTATTGTTTTTCTAACACTATGTATATGATATTTAAAAAAAAATTATGTCAATACTCAAAAGAACTCTTCTAACTATCAGTGAAGAGATAAATATACCTTACTGATTAGTTACGTCACAATTAATTATCAAACATTTACAAATATTTGAATACATCTACAGTTAATATATTATGAATTAATTCGTAATTTCTTATTAACTTGTTTTTAATCATAATTATCATACACCCAAATTGTCTTTACTAAAATTTTCTAAAAACTGAATGTTATTCTAGGTTTCTATCACACAGGGTGTTTCGTCGTGTAAAATTAAAAGCGGAATTTTCTCGAGTCCGTTGACTAATCAGGTTCGTTATCGTGTTTCGCCAATGTTCTGTTTGTCGACGAGCTTAAAGAATTAGTAATTTATATGTTTGCCGCATCTGCGCTGCCGGGTGTATCCGCGCATCTCCATCAATCGCCCCCTCGACAGCCCTAAACGAGTTCAACGCTCCATCCCTATCTGACGACGGCTTGGTATTTGGAAGTTGGACTGATTGCCGTCTGTTATCAATAGATACAAATCAAATTAACGCTGATTTTTATTTGTTGCTTGCGGAAACAATCCGACCGGGGTTAATTTAACTATCCGAGCGAGATTTTCTCAAATTTTTGCATTCTTTGTCTGTCGACAAAATTAGACGTACCACACTGAATTCATCATGAAACGCACCAAAATAAAGAAACAAAATTTCTATTCTAGTTCTTTTGCAGCAGGGGTTAGTTTCAGGGTGCTTCTCAGGGGTGTTTAGATGAGATTTTATGTGACACGTCTCAGAAAACGTTATTACACTTCAGCTCGAAAAATGCGGACCGTTGTTATTGAATTCCTCGCATTCCACCGTTTTGATATTCTTTTAGGGGTGAGTGTCGTACAATTTCAGCAATTTTCCAATCGGATCAATAATTGCAAAAAGAAGTTTTGTTAAAAAATCTTTGTTCAACTTTGATATTAAATATTATCAAAACGGTTATAGATAATAACAAACTATTGTAATACATTTTTAAAGTAATTGTCTGTTAGTGCTCGTATCTTAAATAAACAAAATATTGCAATATTTTTTTATAGTTATTTAAATAGTTTGTCTAATAATTGGAACACTCTGTATGACCATTACATTAAAAATTATGTATTATAACTAGAAATGCATTAAAATTTTACTAATTTAAACAAAATGTAATTATCTTTAATAATTATAGAGTAAATTTTTATTTTATTATATGAATTTTGTGATTCTAAAAATATATGTGGGACATGATCAACTTCACAACTAAATAACAAATGTCAAGATATTTAGGTTCTCTATTCAGAATATAAGATATAATGTAGTACTTAAATTATTGATATTATTATAAATGAACCAAAACTGTTGGAGCTTATTTTTTCCAGAAAGTATCAGATAATGTAAAAATATTGCATGTTCTGACTTGACATAACTCCGGACGTGCCATTAAAAACTGACATTGCAATACATGTAATAAAAGCCGGTTTAATTGTCTTCAAGACGACGAATCGCAATTCCTGCTGGCGCTCGCCGTGCGCGAATCGCGGGCGCGCAAAGTTCGCGTGTCGCGACGCAGGATAACGACGAGGCCGGCGCGGAAACAAATTGCGTCGCGCTTGGCGGCGGAGGACGACGACGAATGCGTGAATTATCCCACCGGAACCGGCGCGAGCGAATTCTCGGAAACTAGGCGAACCGCGGCGCGTGTCGCACGTGAAAACCGCGAGCCTTCCGCCCGTCGCCGCCCCGCGGGGAAATTGGACGTTTCGTGAACACGAGCGTGACCCGTCGTCGAAGACGCACTGCTTTTCTATTCACGCTCGTTTCTCGTCGTCCGCCCGACCAGTTATTAGCCGCATTACAAAGCGTGAACCACCACCGACCGCCGAACGACACTTTCGATCGAAACGGCCGAAAAGGTATGCGCCGCGGGCGGAGGGGGCGACATTTCGAAAACCGTTTCGAAAACGTCTTTTGTCTCGCGTCGCAATTGCCGTGTCTCGGTTACGCAAGTGAATGTAATTATATCGAACATCAAACGTCGTAATTACGCGCGAAGTCATTCGGTTTGATGCGCGCTTTTCACTTTTTTCTTCAATAACACGGAAAGTGACACGACTACTATCTAATGCTGAACATTAATTAAAAGCTGCTTAAATTTCGTAAAACGTTGTATTTACGAAAATAGAATATAGTCGAAATTGTTGAAATGAGTAATTCTTAAAATTGAGCAACACAAAATGAATTTGTCTGTTTTATGTTTGAATGTTTTATATATTAATGTATAATTAATAAAAGTTTGATATGCATCACACTATATCAAATTAAATTTTCTATAAAGTAGTTGTTAATTGAATCCAATGATAAAAGAGAGTTTTTGTGTAATTAATTTTTAAAGCTAGGAATGTAACGTTTGCACAATTTTATAACTCCAATTTAGTATTTTTAACTTCTTCTTAGTATATAATGTTATACACTAATTAAAAATTGCTTAAATTGTGTAAAACATTGTTTTTGGTAAAGAAAAATATAATCAAATGTGAGAGTAATTAATTTTTAAAATTGAGTTATTTAAAATTAACTTTTTTCTTTTGTGTTTTAATTTTCTACACATTAATATATAATTGACAAAAGTTTGGTATGCATCACACAATAGCCAATTCAATTTTATATTAAGCAGTTGTTACTTAAATTTAATGGTATACGGATTGTAATTGTGTAATTCATTTTTAAAGTTAAGAAAGTAAATTTTGCAGAATTTTATAACTCACTTTTGGTATTTTTCTACTTTTTTTTGATTATAGTTTTATCTAATTAAATCTGCTTATTCTCGGTGAGTAGTTAATTCCTTAATAATTACAAATCATATACTTGTAATCAATTTATGTCTTGTTTCTTAAATAATTTTTACAAATCTATATATTCTCTATATAAATAGTTATTGTTCGAAGTAAACAGTTTATAAAATTTTTCAGTAATTGATTGTTAAAATTGCATTAAAAACTTTAATAATTTTAAATAAACCAATTTTGATATATTAATTTCTTTGTCAATAAGTTAATCTACAACAAATTTTGTACATTATTGAAAATTTTTTATTGATAAAGTTTTAGGAAAATTCACCCCTTGTAAAAATCACTATCCCCATAAGTGTAAAACCGCCATGTTATCTTGTTTCGTTGATATCAGTTATCTAATGTATTCACGTTTTGGTCAGGCTGCCGCTCTTGACCAACCAACACCAAGAGTGCAAAACGGCACTCACAATCAGTAGTGCCGGCAGTGTGAAAGGGTCAGCCACCCCTTTGACTAACCACGCAATCAATGTTTTTACACGTCAAATACTCAACGCAGCGTTTGAAACTAGTTTGTGTCAAGAAAAACTGTTCGTTTGCGAATTTTTTTGGAGCTATTGTTCTTACATGAGTGAAACTACCTAATTATATAAAATGTATATATTTTGAATTACGGTCTAAAATAAGAAATATTTTTTAATAACGTTTTATTCCACGTTTAACAATTTCATATACCCCGAGGGTGGAATGCGTGTGATGCGTGCACAATGGCCGGCCATTACAGACCGTTTAAACATTCAGCGCTTTAGACGCTCGTGTCCACCCCTGTCCGGTGTCCGATGTCCGGAAAAGAAGCGCAAACATTTGTCCTCGGCGAAGTACTCGAAAACCACGCGGAAAACACTTGCCTGCAACGCGAGCGGCGCAAACGCCGGATAAGGCATGATAAAGAAACGCGCGTTGTTTTTGTTTTTGCCACGCGGGAACCTGCGGTTTGTTTCCTCAATGTTTTTTTAGCTCCGACTAAAAAAACGACGACTTAAAAGAGAAAAGTTGAGAAAACAACATTTGTTGATAAACACCGTCGAATAACACAAACATCACGCAGGAAATTATTGATAACGTTTTCACGACAAGAGATATGATTATAGAAAAAACATAAGACAAGAGATAATTAAATTTTCCAGCATTTAAACTTTATTTCTATTGATTTGAAAAAATAATGTTTAAGTTATATGCTGTTAAATTTACATTTTTTTAATGGTGTAAAAATTATTTTATTTTACACGATTAATAATTGGCAAACTTAATAATATACAAAAATAATATACAATGTGTAGCCGTAACAAACGCCTCAGTTTTAACCAGCACATTAATCTGGTCTATGCGCTAGAAAACAATTAATTACAAGAATTTTAAATCCAAGGAAATTCTCTATAAGACTGTACATTTTTATCAAACTCCTTTCAGCTGTAATCGTACAATTTGTAATTAAACTAGCATTAACTTAATTGCGATATAATAAACACTTTGCACCATAGTGGCGGCCATTTTAAGGCGTTTTCCATAGTCTTGGTTAATTTTAGTTAAGGATTAAAAGGTCCTCGTTAAGTTATTCAGAGGCAGCCACGCCAGGTCGTAAACAACATCGACTGGAGCATACATTAAGGCGAGGAAAGCAGAAGAATAACAAAAGTTGCGCTTCGAACCGGGTAAAAAAGGACAAAAACGGACGAAACGTAAGCGTCGCGTGATTCCAGCGGCTACCGTAGCCGCCGCAGTAAACTGTTACAGCTCGGTGGTATTATTAAACCACGAGTCGGCAGGCTCGCGGCGCTCACGGACGGTGTCAAACTGAACGCGCTGCATAAAAGAAAAACGAAGCGCAGGCCGCGAGCAGAGGAAGCGCGAAGAGCGAACGGTTGAGAAGTGCATGTCGGACGCCGAAGCGTTAGAAGTTGCCACCGGGGGTTGAAAGCTGCCAATCATGTGGTTACACGAGACACGCTAGTTTAAAAAAAACAACAATCTCGGTGAAATATTGCGTTCGATTTTTCGAGTGCAGCTGTGGCGTCAACAGAAGCGACTTAAGCTACTTGCGTCCACCCACTTTTCGTAAGCCACTTAGAGGTGACATATCATTGGTCAACCGGGTTTCTCTCTACTTTGCCAACTCTCACTCCGCCACCTCCACTTTTGACTCAACTCCTCCTTCGGCTTCGCCAAAACGTACTTCCAAGCACTTTAGTTACTTAAGTCGGAGCAGACAGCTCTTGGAGTGCTGGAACAGACACTAATCATTAAGGAATACTAGAAGAGTAGCGAACAAAGTGAGAGTTGATGGAAGTTGATGGTTTGGTGCAAATTGTTTTTATTACGTTAAAAAAATGTGTCTTTGGATAAGAAAATTAAAATTTCTAGGAAACTTACTTATCACAATGTAAATTGTAATGTAAATTATATATATATATATATATA
>JAODGE020027985.1:0-11847 GCA_027574965.2 Ecitophya simulans
AATGAACGTTATGCCGATTGATCCTGTGCAAGTGGAACACATTATAATGGAATGGCCGCAAACACGGGCTGTCCAATTTCGAGGGGAATTAAATAATGTTACTCTGCACGGCTTGAGCTTTGGACGAGCTGTACAATGCAATGTCTATGTGAGCTGAGCACGAACTACGAAGGCAGGTTAAAATTTTTGCTGCTAGCCCTTAACGCTAAAGGCGATTTCAATGCTACGCTCAGTAAGTATTTAATAATTTAATACAATCAATTTGAATATTTATTTCAAAACTTTTATTGCTTAGTTGGGTTAAAAGTATATTCAAAATGGAACGCGACGCTTTATGTAAAAAATGGCAAAAAGTATCTGAATGTCACCGCAAAGCTGGATGATGTGAAAACGGAGAAAATACAAATTCGCATAAATCATATGTCGGGAAGTAGTAACGAATTCATGGATAACATCAGCAAAGTAATCAACGCGAATATAGATCAGCTGTATGGTGAAATCAAGGCGGTCATTCTAGGAACTATCGAGAAAGTTTCTTTGAGTATAATTGACGACGTTTTTGCAACGTTTCCATATGATGTTTTGTTTCCCATAAATTAAATAATATATTGTTATATAGTTTTTCTTAATAACGTTGACATAGTTCGGTTTTTTGTAATATACGTTCGGGCATGGGTTACGTTTTGGGAGATCCAATAAAGCATTTGTATATGCAAAGTTAATTTTGTGGCCAAAATTCTAATTTTTTAGTTTATAGCCCATTGTGTACTTTGAATGGAACAAGTCTAATTATAAGTTATAGTTACAGTTATTGGCAAATCTACAGCTTCTCTCATTTTACGGGTGGATCCTTCCAACCGGATTTCATATTTGTAACTAAAAATGTCAATGACACATCAATTTTGGGGTAAACCGGACAAGTATCCCTCTATTTGAGACAAAAGCCGTTAATTATGTAAAAACATTGTTGTGTTAGAATAATGTTTGATGATGTGGTAACAATATATTTAAGGCAGTTATCAACCCTATTGTGGCTCGTTGCAGCCACAGGTACAAGAGGACCAATTTTTACGGAGCAGCAAATAAACTTGGCTCGGTTTAATAAAAATAATCTCCAAGTAATAAAACAAGTTGTTTATACTGTTTATTATGCAGTTTAATTATTATTCCAGCCAATTTATGAACGCACCTATCGCTACTGCATATATTAAACCAATTGTTTGATTTAGTCTTTGGTAAAAATCCGCATTCCACACATGCAGCTCGCCAAGGTATTTGCTTGTCGCTGAATGTTTTCAGTGCGAATGCCGCAAGGAAGATGATAAACAAGTCATCCAAATATAATAATTACTAATCTAATTGCTAATTTGTTATGTTTAGTCGTATTACGGACAAGAAAATAAACATTTGCGGGCAGAATTAAGTTATGTTATCTTGCAGTAAAAAGTTTTTACTGCACGCGCTTCACAAACATGTCAAATTCCACGGAAAGTTTTGTGGGCATTTTAATTTTGTTCAATGATTTTTTATACCTAACTGTTCCAATTTACATGTATGCAAATTTGCACGTTTGTAAATTTCTAGTGGGAATGGACGTGTAAACTGTAGGAAATTGAACGCGCTTTGTGAAACATAGCAAGGGAGCATCTCAATTTCACGGCCGAAATCGTTTTTCATGAAATCAATCTACCATAATGCAAACCACCAAGCAGCCTTTTTTGAAACTCGTTATAAATCCTATTCAAACGTTTTATTTTGACGTTTTGTATCCGAAGAATTAAATTATAAATTAAATTATGAGGAAGTCCTTGCTCAATGTTAAAAGAATTTCACGCAAGCGAATATGTTATAAAACATAATTTGGGAAATTAAAACAAATGCACGTTGTTAAATTTTAAGACACCAGCATGACTGGTAGAATTTTAATGTCCATTAATTCATTAATTGATTAATCATTAGCCTCGTGGTGTGCAAAGGACGAAGCTCAAGGGTGATGTTGCCGGCGACGAGAGCAGGCGAATCGGCGTAGTAGTAGTAATTATTGTATTTTTAACGTTCATTATTTTACATAAAAATAGAGGGCGAATCGGGTGTGTTCTTGGGCTTATGTAGCTTAGTTGTGCATGCGTTAAAGTTTTAAACTACAATTTAAGCTTAACGTCGTCCAGAGGACATTTTTATCTGTATGCAACTATGAGTTTGCTTGTGATACAGCATATTTTCGAAGGTCATTCTCATCGAAACATTTGAAGGTGCAATTTATTATTAATGACATCTATGTTTTACGATTTCATGTGTTCCAAGTGTTCCGCATGTGAATATAAATTACATAAATTAGATCGCTTAAGTCTTAGTATAAACTTGCCTTCTATATCATGAATTTCGCCACGTCAATCACCATTGTCATCGTCTCCCTGTTGCTCAGCGTCCTGGGCTCGGAAGGAGCAAAAGCAAAAATATGCAAGTTATCCTATAATTAAATTAATTATTAACCGAATTGCTAATTTGTTGTGTTGAATCATAATACAGTCAAGGAAGTGAATTTCTGCAAGCGGAACGACCCTCAGATTCAGATGTGTTACTGCGACAATTTCAACAGGTTGATACCTGTAATTAAAGACGGCGTACCGGAAATAAACATTATGCCGATTGATCCCGTGCAAGTGGAACACATTATAATGGAGTGGCCGCAAACAAGGGCCGTCCAATTTCGGGGAGAATTAAACAATATTACTCTGCACGGCTTGAGTCTTGGGCGAGCTGTACAATGCAATGTCTATATGACTAAGGACGGTGTTCAGGTTGCGTTGGAATTAGTTTTTCCGGAAATTGAGATGACGGCGAGATACAAAGGTAGTGGAAAGTACATGATGTTTGCGCTTCATGGAAATGGTGACTATTGGGGAATGTATAGTAAGTGTATACCAATGACGTTACGTATAACATAAAGTTTTTTTTTGCTGGTATTTCTCAAACAATACTGTTTCATACCAGGTGGAATTAATTTAAAATCCGTATGGAACTCGACGCACTTTACGAAACATGGTAAAGATTATCTCAAATTCACGGCCGAGATCACCAATCTGAAATTTGAGAAACTTCAAATTTACTTCGCGAATCTGTTGGGAAATTCTACAGAAATAAACAACAAAATTAATGAGATACTTAATGATAATATAGATCTACTCTATGATGAAATCAAACCAATTATCCTGCAAGCCATCAAAAAGCTGTTTTTAAAATTTATTAATGATTTTTATTATCAGTTGCCCTTTGATGTTTTATTTCCAAAGAATTAAATTTATTGATTTTTTATTTTCTAGACAAAAATGTGAAATTCTAATTTTTGAATTTGAATATTACTAAGCGCAAGTTGGACAGTTCAATTGGTTCACTAAAGTTTAGTTTAAAAAATAGAGAAATTTGAGCTTGCACTGATATCTAAATCGAATCCTTTTGTTTCGGTCATTTTCAGCAGTGTTTGGAGTTTGATGTTTGATGTTTGATGTTTGATGTTTGCTGAACTCATTCCATAAATCATTAAAAATATTTCAGTGAACATTATTACTTGCTTGTTTTGCAATGTTTTTTACTTTGTTTTCTAAATAAAGCACAATAAATTAAAAGAGATTGGGTTGGAATGCCAAGATCGTGGATCTGAAGATGACGAGATCGATGTAGTCAAACCTGCTTTTCTGGAAGCCATCAATCAGTTTTTTATGAAACTTGTTAATGATAAAAAATTAACGTTGACTTAATAACGACCGTTTCTTGTTATTTGGATCTTGTCTTCTAGTTTTGTTATTTTGTTATTTTATTTGTGACTAATTGTAACTCTCCATTCGACTTTTTTTTGAGCAGGCCGCAAACACTCTAAAGTTCTTCGGGTGATCGAGTTTCAAAATGTGTCCAGGGTAAAATTAATTGACAAACATTTCATTAAATCCTTTGAGTCGCAGATGCATATATATGTACCGATTTTGGAACTATTTTTGTATGTAAACGATTATAGTTCTGGAAATAGTTGGACTATACATTATCTGAAACAATAACAGAATAAAAAAAATTATTTTTACAATATAAATAACTAAATTAGTAAAATAATAAGTTTAAATAAAATAACCCCCTAGTATTAAAACAAGTTGTTGTTACTGTCTATTATGCAGTTTAATTATCATGCCAGCCAATTTATGAAAGTTTGTGTAGTTATATATTAAACAAACTTTTCCATTTAGTCTTTAGTGAAAATTAGCGTTCCACCATATGCAGTTTGCTATGGTATTTGCCGCAGATGTCTACTTGTTGCTGAGTGTCTTCAGTGCGGATGCCGCAAAGAAGAAAATAATCAAGTCATCCAAACAGAATAATAATAATCTAATTGCTAATTTGTTATGCTTGGTTGTGTTACCGTTAAGGAAGTGAACATTTGCGGGCGGATTTAAGTCATGTTATCGTGCAGCAAAAAGTTTTTGCTGCTTGCGCTCCACAAACATGTCAAATTCCACGGAAAGTTATGTGAGTCTTTTAATTTTGTAAAATTATTTGTTATAATTAACTGTTCCAATTACATATATGCAAATTTGCACGTTTGTAAGTTTCTTGCTAGAATAGACGTAAAAACTGTAGAGAATTGAACGCGCTTTGTAAAACATGGAGCATGCACTAGGAACATTTCAAGCTCACGGTCGAAATTTTTTGTGATAGAATCCAGTCGTTCTGCAAACAATCAGGCAGTCTTCTTTGAAACTCTTTAGACTTTAGACTTTAATAAAACTTTATATTTTGACGTTTTGTATCCGAAGAATTAAATTATAAATTAAATTATAAAGAAATGCTGGTTCAATGTTAAAAGTATTCCACGAAAGCGAATCTGTTATAAAAATTAATTTGAAGAATTAAAACAAACGCACATCGTCAAACTTTTGAGACATCAAAATGACTAGTAGAAGTTTAATGTACACTTATTAATTAATCGACTATAATTGTCATAACTCTGACGCATAACTCGTGGTGTGCAAAGGACGAAGCTCAAGGGTGATGTGGCCGGCGACGAGAGAAGGCGAATCGGCGTAGTAGTAGTAATTAATGTATTTTTAACGTTCTTTATTTTACATTAAAATAAAGAGCGAATTAGGGATGTGCTTGCGCTTGTACTTGCGGTTAGCTTAGTTGTGCATGCGTTAAAGTCTTTAACTACAATTTAAACTTAGCGTCGTCCAGAGGACACTTTGTTTCTGTACGCAACTATGATGAGTTGGCTTGTGATACAACATATTTTCGAAGGTTATTCTCATCAAAACATTTGAAGTTGCACCGTTTATTTAATTTTCAATTAACGACATCTATATCATGTCATTTATAACTGCATGTGTTGCGCATGTGAATATAAATGACATAACTTACACCGCTTTAGTCTTAGTACAAACTTGCTCTCTATATAATGAAGTTCGCCACGTCAATCACCATCGTTATCGTCTGCCTGTTGCTGAGCGTCCTGGGCTTGGATATCACTATAGTCCCGATATGCAAGTTATCCTATAATTAAATCAATTAATAACCAAATTGCTAATTTGTTGTGTTGAATCATATTACAGTCAAGGAAGTGAACTTCTGCAAGCGGAACGACCCTCAGATTCAGATGTGTTACTGCGACAATTTCAACAGGTTGATACCTGTAATTAAAGACGGCGTACCGGAAATGAAAATTGGGCCAATCGATCCTGTGCAAGTGGAACACATTATAATGGAATGGCCGCAAACAAGGGCTGTCCAATTTCGAGGGGAATTAAACAATATTACTCTGCACGGTTTGAGTCTGGGGCGAGCTGTACAATGTAATGTCTATATGACTAAGGACGGTGTTCAGACTGCGTTTGAATTAGTTTTTCCGGAAATTGAGATGAAGGCGAGATACGATGGCAGCGGAAGGTACATGATGTTTGCGCTCCATGGAAATGGTGACTATTGGGGAAAGTATAGTAAGTGTATACCGAAGACGTTACGTATAACATTAAGTTTCTTCTCGTACTTGTTTTTTATATATCAGGCGGAATGAATGTAAAAACCGTATGGAACTCGACGCACTTTACGAAACATGGTAAAGATCATCTCAAATTCACGGCCGAAATCACCAACCTAAACATTGAGAAGATTCAATTTTACTTTGCGAATCTATTGGGAAGTTCTACAGAAATCAACGAAAAAATTAATGAGATTCTCAATGAGAATGTAGATATTCTCTATGATGAAATCAAACCAATCATCCTGCAAACTGTCGAAAAGCTGTCTTTGAAAATTGTTAATGACCTTTATTATCAGTTGTCTTTTGACGTTTTATTTCCAAAGAATTAAACTAATGTATTTGATTATTTTTTAGACAAACAAAAATATTCGAATTTTTTACATTACACGTTATATGTCACTAGGTTACAATTTTTGAAATGTGGAACAGTTGAATCGGTTTACCAAAGTTGAGTTAAAGAAATAGAAAGGTTTGAGCTCGCACTAATATTTAAAACCTCTAGAACATCGAATACTTTTTATTTCGGTCAATTTCAGCAGTGTCTGGAGTAGCTTTAAAGGAACTCCAATTTCTAGTTCAACAAATCGTCAAATTGGCACATAGGTTACAAATTTTTTTTGGAAATGTTATTTTTTAATTCAAATTTGTCATACAAAACCACTTGTTTAAGTTATATAATTATAAATAATTAGCTGAAAATAATTAAATTCAATTTTTGAGAATTTTCTAAGCGGTTGTTTATTTAAGTGTTTTATTGATTTTATATTTTGCATAAATCGCTACTTCAGTGTGCGCAAATATAAATTAATCGCCGCTTAGTTCTTGCTTAAAACATACCCCATATTATAAAGTTTGCCACGTTAAACGCCACTGTTGGTGTCTACCCGTTGCTCAGTGTGATTTTGAAGCATACAATTAGCGTATTCATTTGAAAACATCAATGGCCCAGCTGAAATGGAAGTGCTCTTTACATAGAACTGAACAATCTATATTAAAAATGGCAAATAATATCTAAAATTTATGACAAAAATACTAACCCCATAGATAAAGGAAATAATAAACATGTAAAACATAAAAATAAAAATGATAATATCAACGCAAATATAGAACTGCTTTTTGATGAAATCAAGCCGGTTATTCTAGAAACTGCCAGGAACGTAGCTTGGAGACTAACTAGTAATGTTTATGAAACTTGTCCTGTTGACGTTTTGTTTCCTAAAAATTGAACGCAAATTTCTGTTTTATAGCTTTTTTAATAGAGTGGCGCGGGGCTAGTTGGGACTATAGCAATTCCAATGGTTAATATTATAAATTTCAGAAGAGGAACTTAATGCTCGACAACAAATGTGGCAGAAATTTCTACTTGTCCGTTTATAAATTGAAGTATTGTAATACGTACGTTCTAAATCTTGATTGTTTCAAGCAGTTAGTGTCTATGTTAAAAAATTGAATAGCTGAAATGAACATAATGCCGATTACCTTGCATGATTTGAGTCTGAGCAAGACTGAAAATTGCTAGGTAAATATTAAAGATGATGGTTTTTAATAAAGGTTTATTGTTATTTGTATCTTGTCTTAGTTTTTTATTTTGTTATTATTAGTGTTGACTAACAGTCGTCATTAAAAGTACAAGATTCGTCAGCACAGTTGGCTTATTATTAGTTCCACAATCGACTTTACTAACCTTAACCGACCTTAATCAAGCCGCAAATACTTCAAGGTTTTTTGGGTAATTGAGCTTTAAAATGTGTCCAAGGTAAAATTAATTAACAAACATTTCATTAAATTTATTGAATTGTAAACGACTATAGTTCTAGAAATAATTGCATTATCAAAAACAACGACTAAATAAAAACTATTTATTTTTACAATTTAAATAACTAAATTAGTGAAATGATAAGCCTAATTTAAACAATCTCCAAGTGTCAAAAAAAGTTGTTGGCGCTTTGCAGTCGGACTACAAAGTAATCAAATTTAAAATTAAAAGTAATTAAAATAAATACAAGTTGTCCAATTTTGCGATATCGACAAAACCTAAAGGTGATGTTGCTGGCGACGACTGAGATCGAATCAGCGTAGTAATAGTAATTACTGTTTTAGATTAATATTTAGTAGTGCTAATGTGCTAATATGCGCCCTGAATAATCCAAATTAAGTTAATTTTTTTGTTACAATTATATTCTATCGGATTGACTGTAAACTAGCAAATTGGGGATGTGCTTGCGTCTATGTAGCCTAGTTGTGCATGCGTTGAAGTTTTAAACTACAACTTAAAGTAGTAACGTCCAGAGAACACTTTTGTGATACATCGCTTGTGATACATCATATTTTTGAAAGACATAACTTATCTAAGCATGTAAAATTACACCGTTTATGCAATTTATTATTAATAACGGCCATATTATTTTTGTCACGATTGCATGTGTCTCAACTGTTGCGCGTGTGAGTATAAATTACATAAACTACACCGCTTCGGTTTTAGTACAAACACGTCCTCCATATCATGCAGGTCGCCACGTCAATAGCCACCGTTGTCGTCTATCTGTTCCTGGGCATTCTAGGCTCGGAGGCCGCATTAGTAAAGATATGCAAGTTATCCTATATTTAAATTAATTAATAATCGAGTTGCTAATTGATGGTGTCTGATTATATTACAGTAGAGGAAGTAAACTTTTGCAAGCGGAACGACCCCCAACTTCAGAAGTGTTACTGCGATAATTTCAACAGGTTGATACCTGTAATTAAAGACGGCGTGCCGGAAATGAACATCATACCAATCGATCCCGTTCAAGTGGAACACATTATAATGGAATGGCCGCCAACGCGGGCTGTCCAATTTCGGGGGGAATTAAATAATATTACTATGCATGGCTTGAGTCTGGGGCAAGCCGTACAATGCCATGTTCATATGACTAAGGACGGTGTTCAGATTGCGTTGGAATTGGTTTTTCCGGAAATTGAGATGAAGGCGACATACGATGGCAGTGGAAGGTACTTGATGTTGGCGCTCCATGGAAATGGTGACTATTGGGGAAAGTATAGTAAGTGTATACCAAAGACGTTACGTATAACATAAAGTTTCTTCTCGTACTTGTTTTTATTTATCAGGCGGAATGAATGTAAAAACCGTATGGAATTCGACGCACTTTACAAAACATGGTAAAGATCATCTCAAATTCACGGCCGAAATCACCAATCTAAAAATTGAGAAGATTCAAATTTACTTTGCGAATCTATTGGGAAGTTCTAGAGAAATCAACGACAAAATCAATGAGATGCTCAATGAGAATGTTGATATTCTCTATGATGAAATCAAACCAATCATCTTCCAAACCATCGAAAAGCTGTCTTTGAAAATTGTTAATGATCTTTATTATCAGTTGTCTTTTGACGTTTTATTTCCGAAGAAGTAAACTTTATTATTTTTCTCATTCTCTAGACAAACAAGACCAACACAATTTTGCAAAGTGTAGAACTCAAAGGGAATTCAACTATTGCAGAGCACAAAGATGACAGTTGAATCGGTTCACTGAATTCAAGTTAGAGAAGTACAGTACACTAACATGTGAAACCTCTAAAACATCAAATCTCCCTTGTTTCGGTCATTTTCAGCAGTATTTGGAGAAGCGTTGAAGAAACTCGAATGTCTCGTTCTACGCAAAATTAGCACCAAGGTTACAAATACTCTCGGAAATACTATTTTATAATTTAAATTTGTCATACATAACTAGTTGTTTAAGTTATATAATTCTAATTATTTAAATAGCAGAAAATTACTTAATGTGGATATGGAAAATTTTTACTTTTTAATTATTTTTAGCTTTGAATAAATTTCCACTTCGGTGTGCGCAAAAATAAATTATTCGAATGGCACCGCTTAGTTCTAGCTTCAAACATCTCTTCATCATGAAGTTCGCCATGTTTACCTGTAACAGTGTACTATCTCCGCGGGTAGCGTACAAAAGCAGATACGCAAGTCATCTCAACAAGATAATTAATAAAACTAATTAATAACGTGTGGCGCTCGGTCATGTTAGTCAAAGAAATAAACATCTGCAAGTGGAACGACCCCTAGATTTAGAAGTGTTACTGCGACACTTTCAAGAGGTTGGTACCTGTAATTAAAACTGATGTGCCGGAAATAAACATCATAGCGATTGAGCATATATAAGTGAAACACCTACAAATAGAGCTTTCGGAAATCAAGAATATTTATTTCCGTACGGATTTAAGCAACATTACGTTGCATGGCATGACTTTTGGGAAAGCTCTGCATTGCAATGCATAATTGACTAAGGATGGTGCAAGGATAGTATTAGAGAGGATATTACAAGGGTAGTTTTACTGATTATGGTTTTTAATGGTTTATGCTAAAACTAAACATGGCGAAACTGGAGGTTAGCATGAATGTCAAAAGCAGGTTAAAGTTTTTGCCTCAAGCATTTACGAATAGATCTGCTAGAGACATAAAACGTTTTCAGGCGGATTTGAAAGCACGGAACAAGTTAAAATTTGCAAAGGTTTTGCAAGAGGTAAAGTTAAACTACGAAGGAAACGGAAAGATATTGCTAATTGCCGTTGAGGCAAAGGGTGGCTTTAACGCAACGCTTAGTAAGTATCATTTTTTGAAGTATAATATTGGTGTATTTATTTGTCAACATTAATATTTAGCTAAAATAGAAATGTATTATATATTAAACTTGACAGTCTATATAAATAATGGCAAGAAATATTTTAAATTTTCTACAGATATGGTAGATAATAAACCAGAAAAAATAAAGCTTTACTTCAGTAACATATTCAAAAATAATAAAGAATTTAACAATAACACTAACAAAATGATCAACGCAAATATAGACTTGCTGTTTAATTTTATCAAATCGGTCTTTCTGGAAACCTTCAGTCAGAATCCAATAAGATTTACTAACGATTTTTATAGGAGATTTTCTTTTGACGTTTGTTCCCTAAAATTTGAACAAAAATTTAAGTTTTACGTGAATTTTAGTGATGGATATTATAGGTTTTTAGAGAGGAACTGAATTCTCAATAATTATTGATAACTTGTTGCTTTACTAAAAAATGCAGTTGTTAATAGCTGTATGCGTCAAAACTTGATACGTAAAAATTACCACGTGACTTCTGAAATTATGAAATAATAGACAATTAAAATGATCACATGGTATGCAATTTACGAAGCAAGTTTTTGGTTATTTTATATTTCACGTTTGCCAGCACATAATAGAACTGTTAATAGAATTAAACGCTACAGTTTGCGTCTACCTAAATATCTATAACACGAATGCTGATAAGAAGCAGATAAGCAAGCCACATAAAGAGATTAAATATTAATCATATAAATAATTCTTTGTTTTTGACAATTTTACAGTTAAAGAAGTCAACGCAATAACGCTAATGATTGCCCTTGAGACGCAGGGTGACTTTATCGCAACTGCCAGTAAGTATTCATATTTGAAGCATAAACTTTGTGCATTCTTTTAAAAACATTAATGGTCCAGTTGAGTTGGAAGTATACTTTGAATACTAACCCTGAAAGTAAAAAAAATAGAGATTTATTTCAACAATATATTAGGAAGTAATGAAGAGTTCGATGACAAATTAAACAAAATCATCAACGCAAACATAAATCTGCTGTCTTATGAAATTAAGCCGGTCATTTTCAAAACCGTCAAAAACGTAGCTAATAGGGATGTTTATAAAACGCCCAAATTCCTACTTTTCAATTTATAAAACAGAGTATCGTAACTTGGGGTACACCTGTACGTTACAAAGCTTGATAATTTCAACCAGGTAGTGCTCATGATGAA
>JAODGE020027990.1:0-34349 GCA_027574965.2 Ecitophya simulans
TGGCGAAGAGGATAAGATTGGTGTTCTTGCGTTTAGCATGGTTATTTAACAGTGTTTGTTTTCAGGCGTCACTTCCCGTTGGCACACAAAGAAATTGCCCCGCAAGACGCACAAGGGTCTCCGCAAGGTTGCCTGCATCGGCGCGTGGCATCCATCTCGCGTGTCCTTCACTGTCGCTCGTGCCGGTCAAAAGGGCTACCATCATCGTACCGAGATGAACAAAAAGATCTATCGCATTGGCGCTGGTATCCACACCAAGGACGGCAAGGTGCGTCCGTCCTTCACTTTTTCTTCTATTGTTTTAAAATCTAAAGTTTAATGATGAGAAAACCTCTAGAGCCAAAAAAGACCAATGACACCCATTTGATTACTAAATGATAGGACTGAAACTGCAAATCTCGAATTATATGTACCTGGTGATTTTTGCAGCGTTGTTAACCAATTATTTCACTTGCCACAGGTCATCAAGAACAACGCTTCCACCGAGTACGACTTGACCGAGAAGACCATCACTCCCATGGGCGGTTTTCCTCATTATGGCGAAGTCAACAATGACTTCATCATGATCAAGGGCTGCTGCATCGGTCCCAAGAAGCGTATCATCACTCTGAGGAAGTCTCTTCTCGTGCACACCAAGCGCGTCGCTCTCGAGAAGATCAACCTCAAGTTCATCGATACCTCGTCCAAGTTTGGTCACGGTCGTTTCCAGACGCCTGCCGACAAGGCCGCCTTCATGGGCGTCCTCAAGAAGGACCGCAAGCAGGAGGAGAAAGCCGCCACAGTATCGGTGTAAACGCTGTGTTTTTCTATTTGAATAGAAATAAAACGTTGAAAGAATTTAATTTGTGCATCGTATTTTTTAAGTTTTCCTATAGCAACAGTCGTACAAAAGAGCTCTCTTAAATTGTATGTAGAACAGAGCCTAATTAGGTTCTGGAGCTGGAGAATTAGCGACCTTTGAAAAAATTCTTCATCTAACTTCACGATTTAAATAAGTTTTTATCAATCATACTTGCGAACATAACATTTATTTTATCATTACTGATCATTTTGAGGTTGTAGTCAACGGTGTCTACGATGGGCAAACAATAACAAACCGTTCCAGTGGTCCAAGCCACTTATGGTCACTGCAGTAAGCGTAGCGCCTGGCACGCACACACTGCGCCACAAGGTTTGGTTAGTTTGTTTGCCCACCGTAGAGTTTCCGATCAGCTGGATCAAAATGGTCATTAAATCAGTACGATGACCGCGTCCCTAACCTTAACCTGCTTACTGTTCTTTCTCGGTCTTTCGCAAATAAATTGCGAAAATTGTGTGAAAGTAGACATCTCCATCACGCAGAAAGTAGAGAATGAAGGTTTCCACCGGTAAGGCATTACATTTCTTTGCCGGAGCGCGAATACATCGATGTTTCCAGTGAGGTTCGCTGGCTGCTTGAGACTGCCAGCCCAAGTCCAACCGAATGGATCCAATCCGGCTGTAAACTCGTCCTGATGGTGGATGTGAATGCGGGAATGTACGTGAGCAAGGACGAGTTGGCCGATCTAAATCGCAACGCAAATGTACGCATTCGTCAATTATGCCAATGTGAGGGCATTGAACATTGCAAACGTTCATAGGTTCTTGCAAGGGTCGATGGCAACGTAAACATCGAGACACCAGCGCATGACTCCACTCCACACATAGCTTACCTATATTTATTGGAGGATAGTGTGGAGAAAGTGATGTTCAATTTACCCATCCACTTAAGGTACCAAAGAGCACAAATTACCGGAAAGTAAGTCTAGCACATAAAAGATAATATTCCAATATATGCACTCACAAAACCTACCTAATAGGTAATAATTACCACTACCCTGTTAGATGCTCCAATTTACAAAGTATGAACCGTAATTTCCGTTGAGTTTCTGAACTACATTAGAAATTGCCAGACATTTATCATCGCTAACCCCCCCATAGGACACCTCTTAGGATTAATAAATCAACCCATCATAGAGTTTGTTTCAATTGTTTCAACTGCTTCTCGTGTATTCTGATGTCCTGAATTGCAACTTTGCAATTGAACATTGTCTAACACATCAGGATTTTAAACAAATCGTAGTGAAAGTTTGGTTTTTATCGATTGCAGGTTATTTGTAGTGACATCAATTTCCACTTCGAGAATTTGATTTAATTTTATTTAATGGAATCTTTAAATTACGAAAGACAATTTGCAGGGCGTTTTTATTGTATTGCATGCTTGAAAAAGAGAAGATCGAAAAATTGAACATTTAAGTTGCTCGTAACTTTTAATTTACTGCAAGGTTCAATTGATGAAATATTTTAGGAGAAAGCTGATTCTCAATATGACCCAAAATAGACGAATCCGGAACTTTGTTTTATGAAATGTGCCGACGTTCGATATTTCATGCATTAGAATAACTTGAAACCACTATTGTATATGTTCATGCAGGTATGGCAAGGTCCATTTGAGTAAACCGAGCGTCTTGGTAAAGTGCTCCGGCGACGTAACACTGTGCGGCAAGAGATGCCCAGTCTTAGACGCACCCTGCAGTTTCGCAAGTGCGAAAACCTGCCAGTGGCGGAACACGACATACCAAGCAGTGAGTGCGCAAATTTTCGTCAATGCACGTTTATAACACAAACGATTTTACACTCAAGTTTGCACACAACTTGCAGTTGTTTCAAGACGTCGAAATGTTCGTCCCCATCGGCGATTTGGACGACTACCCGCTGGTTTCCATCGTGTCGCTGCTCTTGGGATGCGCCGGTTGCATTTACGTCCTCTCCATACTTTCTACCGCGCCCTTGTGATTTGCGCCTGGACGCGCGTAATGCGCACTGAATACGAATAAATGTAGTCAAATGATAAACGGATTTCCGAATTTTGCTCCGGGGCGAAACCTAATGTTTGCGACGCGCCAGTTCTAGGGTGCGCGGTCTGAACGTATTGATGAACGAGTGTGCCAATTTCAACAGAAATACGTCCACGTAGTCCTCCTTCAAACCGATCAGCGCGCCGGACAGCAGAAACAGAAACATCGTGCGCAGCGGCGACGAGATCTTTAAAAGTACTATGGAGAGTATTATCGGCATCATATCGTTCAGACGTGCATTGAATTTCCTTATCATTACCGAGACGTTCTCGAAGTTTGCAGCGTACAGGCTAGATTCAGAAATGTTTGTTAATTGTGCGAATAATGCCACATGGTGTTGAGGAGCTCGGCTAGCGTTGTTGTTAATGTGACGAGATCTCGTTTCGTGAGGATAAATTCAAAAGTCATAAAATTGGTACTTTAGAAAAAAAAAAGAATACAAAACGTCACAAAAGTCGAGCCCCTTAATAAACGATACGCCATCCACATACCTTTCCATATTGACTGAAAGTACATAACACAGGGCCATTCCAAATGCAATGTGCACAGGCACCACGAAGAAGCTGTACTTGATAAACTCCTCGCGAGGAAACTTGAATGGCTTGTACCGAGGACGGTAGTACGCGCTGTATTTCGGCCTGCGTCCTTGCGACGTAGCCGACTTCGTGCCTCTGGCTTTCTTCATTCGATGACTGTCCGATGTGGCGCGGCACGTTCTTACTCTCTGCGGGTTTGTCATTTTGGGAGATGGTGAATGCCACATATTTCCTCAAACACTTGCTAACGATGAGCGCATTCTGAAATCATGAAACGATGGAAAATGAATTTTTGAATCTTGGCAGTGCTACTAAAATGACGAATGGTGTAAAACGAAAGTCCCTAGAAGTTACGAAATTTACTAATAGGTCAAACGGATCGTACGTACTTGCACGCAAAGTTGGCTAAAACTAATTAAACGCACACTTTACACACTTATATGTCTCAATAATTTAGGATAGTATATGGGATTATTGCAAACAAACACTTTATATAATGTTGAAGTATTGACAAGGTCAAATATGCATCCAACTTGTGAGTAGGTTTTCAGATCTATGAAGTGCACTTATTGTAAAACATTATTTTTTTTTATTATCCAACCCAAATAAATAGGTCATGCATTACTGACTATTAGCTGGTTGCTTATTATTATTTATAGAATATGTCTACTGACATATATACTGACTGACATTGGGGTTCATGTTTTTTATCTTCTCATTGCAATGAATAATTCCATGCATTAATTGATAGATTTACACTTTGGCTTTTCTTTGATTTAGTTATAAAAGGATGTATGGAAATGACTTCTCACAATATTTCAAAAGGAATTTCAACTTGCAATGATGTCACAATTCATATGAAGTTTTGCAATAAAACAAAAATTTGAGAAATTAAGACTTTAAATGTGTAAAATGTTTATCCTTTGCCCACACTTTGCCCTTACCTATACATTCAGTTTTGAGATAACTAAAAAATTATATAGTCATCAATGCTTCAAAATAAAATGAAACAAATATAACAACTTACCATCAGTTTAACTAGGTTCATAACTAATATTTTGTTGTACAAAGTTATATAAATTTGTTCTTCCTATGTCAAGAAGCTTTTCAGTCTTGTTATGTTTTGCCATTATTGGTCGCTGTTGTGTTGTGATTGCAGAAACCAGTAACTAAAATTATACACTGAATACGAAAGGCACAAAGCTTATTGTACTTGAGATACATACCCAATATATTGTTTCAGTGAAATATAAATATTTGCTATTGTAAATTTAGGCTGTTAAGTACAAGAACATTACGTTTGTGAAAATGGGCCACTCGATTACTAGGATACAGCAGAAACGTCAAAAGTGTAAATCACTAGAAAGTTATTAGAAAATCACTAAACGCGCTATTCAAAAATGTTTCGACCGCAAAACTTACTTAACACATTCCCATCTACTTCTTAACTTAAAACTCTCCAACTATTTCCTTGCCTAATTGTAATTTTTTTTTCTTATAATACGTTTAAATACTAAAAGATATTCATGATAATTGGTGGAAAAAACATGCTTTTAATATACCACACTGAGATAGGAAATTCTCTCCGACAACGCAGTTCGGTTTGGTTTTTTTAGTCAATCCTTATTTCTGTCACTGTGTTCTTAAGTTTCAAAACGAAACTTTACCGTTATTTTACTTTGTATTCCGCTCGTGCTGTCGCATTAACCAATGCATTTAAAATTAAACATCGAAACAATTAATACTTTTAAGATAAGTGATATCATAATTTGTTCCGCACAAAGAAGCGGTCAAGAAGCCGCCACCTTTGTTAAATAAAATCTGTTCGTACTTATCACAAACTTTTACACTCCATAAACATTAAAACTCTTCGCCTCAGTGTTTTGTACTGTAAAGATTTTACTAATTTCGAAAAATTTCAATGAAAAGAAGTACGTTCTGTGCATTGGCCAAGTTTGAAAAAACAATTCCGACAAGGTGTGCAACCCAGAGCCGATAACATAGCTACTGCTGTGCCACATTAATGCACAGAAAAAATCACAACAAATAAATATTCATTAATGTGACATGTGGCGCGCTCCAACTGACGCCATCTCCACACTTACAACATTATCCGTGTTTATAGTGCAAACATTGCCGAGCCATCCATTACAGTAAGCTAACAACATACGAAGTACAGTTCAAATATCATAGAATTTTTAGTTGCAGTGCCTCTTTCCGAACTCCTGTTAAGCGTCGTGTTCTTCGTCTGAAGTCAATTCGTACTTTATGGGGCAGCAGTTGCGCGTTGTGAAAAGCTCAATTGCATTGCACTAACGGGCGGCGAATGTTTGGCTCACTGTCGTTTCGACTTTTTCCAAGCGGCGTGGTCGTCCTACAGCGCTCGTAGGCGTTCGAGCTCACCTGCGCCGGCAATTCCATTACGTCGATCCGCTAATAACGACCGGACGAAGAAATTCGCGAAGAGTCATCGCAATTCGGCCGATTGTCAGCGTGCCTGCGTCACGAGCGTGTTCAAGCACTGTTTTTTTCGACACGCCTTCGAATAACTCTTTTTCTTTATCGCCCGCTGCCGTGGAGCGCAATCCGGGAGAGGCCGGGACGCGTATAAAATGCGACGCGATCCGCACTCCGGGAAGAGAACGCCGCTCCCGCTCAATGCGTCAACGGGTCCGCGCCTGCTAGAGCTACCGAAACAGTGCGCCCAATACAACCTTCGACCATGCGGGGGTTCTTGCTCGTCGGTTTGTTGACGCTGAGCGCATTCGAAGCATTTCCAACTGTGAGTATCGCTTATTGTTTCCAATTGAACTGCACGAGGACGAACATCGCTGATCAAAGCATGCGCATGAATAAACCGTAAGCACGTGCCTGACGATCGGACATTGTCTTTTAAAACTTTCATCGCGAGGCGAGACAGTTACCATAATTTACTAATCCCGTTGGATGGACAGCGAAGGATTTGTCGATCACGCCGCGGCGTCAACGACATCGCGCGTTAGGTTTCACGTTATTTACTTGGTTTCAAGTTTCGGATCAATCTCAACACTCACGCACTTGGTCTGTTTGCAGGATTCGAATAAGCAATATGTGCAGTCGCAGCTAAGCAAATACGGTAAGACAACACGATCATTCGAAATCAATCATTTGAAAAAAACCGCGTCGACTTTGCACTAGTCCCGGTCCGTGTTCAATGACATCAGACTTTCAATCTAACGCACCGTTTGTGCTGTAGATAGGCGATCAATCGATACGATCGGCGGTGGGAACTTAATGGGAAGGTCGAATCCACCGGTGGAGAGATCCTTGGATGGAACAGGTGGCGGGTACTTGAGCGATCGGTTCCTAGACGGTGTCGGCGACGGGTTTCTGAACGGCAGGTCTTTGGACGGTATCGGAGGCGGCTTTCTGAATGGCAGGTCTTTGGCTGGCGGATGCGGTACGTCGAACTCGCTGGTCCGGCGGCAGGACAACGCGTTACGGAGCAGCAGCCCAGACAGCGTCGGCCGTCGGTCCTTGGACACTATCGGCGGCGGGAACCTGAATGGGCGATCTTTGGATCTCATTGGTGGCGGCAATCTTAACGGCCGGTCTTTAGTCGGGAGGTCGCCAGACCAACTCGGTGACGGTAACACGAACGGTAGATCTTTAGACGGCATCGGCGGAGCTAATCTCAATGGCAGATCGTTGGATGGTATCGGTGGTGGTTACTTGAACGGTAGATCGTTGGACGGAATCGGCGGCGGCTACCTGAATGGCAGGTCCCTAGACCAAATTGGTGGCGGCTATCCGAACGGGCGCAGTTTCCAAGCCCGCCTGCCGTACCTCCCCGCGATCGAAATCGATGACGCGCTCATGTAACTAACGAAAGCTAGCGTTTTGTAATGACTATAATTTATTCAATAAATTTACGAGGCTAGAACATGTCGAGACCTTTGCGAACATTGTGACGTCAATCAAACTTAATTGTGCTCGTCTGCTCAGGGTTTGAGCATGCGGATATCGGCGTCCCGGCCTACGACTCTCTATTGACAATGGAGGCCGTTTCTGCTTTAATGGCGAAAAGGTAATTTTTTCTTTCCAATAATTCCAATAAATCCGTATGCTGCGCATGGGTTCTGGGTAAACGTGGAAGATATATTACGATATCTTAGGTACGGAACTTGCCCATAACCAAATCGTAAAACAACACGTTGAAAACGATCGTATAAATTTGATAACATTTGATTTTATCACTAAAACGAGGATTAATAAATTCTACTAATTAAAAGTTATGCTTGAAACGTCTATGTCGTGTGCTTGTTGTACTAATGTATAGAAATCAAAGGAAAGCCGACCACTTGAAGAAGCAGCAGCATCGTCGTGGCTCCTTCGACTCGCTGCTCGCCGGCAACGGATTTGGAAGAAATGCCCGTAGCGATCCAGCCCTTACGCCCGATGCTTTGCCATCGTACAATCCACCGGCGCGTCCGTCAAGCGGCAATCTGCACAACCTCGAAAAACTGGCGGACGTGGAGGACAAAGTCAACAGGGACTTGCTGGAAGCGTTGATCAGGTACGCGATTCGTGCATAAAACATGCGATACGTGCCGTCAGTTTTGCGCATCGCATTCGTAGTTGCACCGCGGGGCGCGAACGCACGCTCCAGGTGGCGAAAGCTCGTGGAAGCGCGGAGGCCAGGTCGACAGCAGGATTGCTCAATCGAGACGGCGGCGGCGGAGGCGGCGGTGGCGCGAACGGCGCCGAATATCAAGCCGACGGCGGAACGATCGGACGCGTCGAATTTCAACCGCCACCGTTTCCATACATGTACCGACGCTTTGTGAACGCGACTGTCAAATAAGCTAACCGTATACTCATCGTGAATGATGCTATTCGCAAACGTATCGTAGATTCTGTGTTAGACGCAGGTAGAATGTAGACGAATAAAAATTATGAAGCTGGGAATTTGTTTTGTTCCTTACGTCATTCGGGTGGCGAAGACTTGAAAAGAACTCGTTGAAATCAATACTTGATGAGCGAGATTATCCGAAATGGATTTATTCCAATGGAGGTATATCGAGGTTCCATTGTCCGAAGTTAAAATAACCATTTTCCTATCTGTAATTATCCTCCCCAGTCATAATGATAATGTTACAGAACTCTTTTATTATTGTCAGAATCATAAATAAGTCTTACCGGATTTTATTTTTAGTCCAAAATGCTAGTTCATTATATTGATTAGCACAATATCCGCTCTTTATTTGATTCTAGATTGTACGAAAAATCAACTTGACTCATTGTCACTTTTTTTTTTCTTGGCTTTGCATACACTACGAGACATTTTTCCAAATATTCAAAAACTTTTACAGCCGACGTGGGCGCTTTCGTAAACAACAAGAGTGTTACGACTTTGGTGGGTCGATTATACATTCTGGCAAATGCTCCTGACGTAGATCTAAACTTTTAGAACTTACGTTAGTGGAGTTATTTGCGTAAGTATTAATTACCTATCTACTGACAATACAGAATAATATTGTATGACGACAATGACGCAATGTCGCAATGACGACAGCAAACAAACCCGGGTAGCAACTATCATGAATCATTGATAGCTCTTAGCTTCCTATTCATTATCCTTACAGCAAATTGACTGGGTAATTCAAGACTTAGTTAAAGCATTTGTTAAATTACTAAAAATGATACATTAAGGAAAATGTTAAAATTGTAGATAGAAAATGACCTAAAACTAGTGCCACTCTAAGATACATTTTTCAAAACAATCATCTTTGGTAATGAGATTATTTTGGCGTAACTAACGGGTTAGGTTTGAGAGCCGTTTCGTTTGTCGAAAATTGCCCTGAAGTGAATGAGATGCCCCAAACGTTGCAATGTTTTGAAAAAACTGTTGTGGTAAATGCTAGTGTAGGTAGTGAGTTCGGTATAGTGATGGTATGTTGTGCTTTCAGTATATTCCACGTCCATCACAATCACAATTGCGCCTCCAATTAGTCACCAGTATTTATGACTTATTCATCTTTTAAAAGTACAGATTTTTCAGTATCAATAATCTGTTCCTTCCTTTACGACTAATTTTGAAGAAGTTACTTCAATTGTTTTCTAATCCTATCTTACCTTTTTTTATAATTTATATAATTACCATAACTATATCTCGGGTGGGAAATCGAGCGGCCATTTTTGCATGAGGAGCCGTGTCTTTGGTGTTTACGAAATTCAAACAATAACAAACCATTTCAGTGGTTCAACTATAATTCGCTGAAGTAAGCGCGTGGCGACTGGCCACGCAATGTTTGGTTAGTTTGTTTGTCCACCGTAGCGTTTCCGACCAGCTGCATTGGAATGGTCAATACAAGAGGTAAGTGTACGTAACGCCAACTTTTACTCTCATAAAACAACTCTACAACGCGTCAATTATTCATTCTAGCGAATGCACCAAGTTTAGATCTGTATTTGTAGAACATTTGCTGGTGAAATTGTTTGCATATCTGATATGATATGATATGATGATATTAGAAGTATGACGACAAGAGCAGAGAGCGATCCCGGGTAGAAACGAAAAAGTTGTGCCACTCATTCACGATTATCCTTACGGCAGATGCACTGGGCAAATCAAAACATACTAAATGCATTCACTAAATTACTAGCAAACAAACGCCACATTCGAGAAATGGTTATTATGTTCATAGGAACATCAAAAGTCTCAAAATAATTGATACTAAATAAGATAAACTTAAAAATATAATGTAAAGAAAATATAACGGATACTTGATACCACCCTCTGTCGATTGTAATAAAGTTATTTCCGTTCCCATTGTGAAATAATGAGGCAGCTAGTGGTATAATAAGCCAGTATTTTCCCACATTTTCAGCTTTATATTCTCGCGGTGAACGTCGTATCGTTCAGACGTGTTCCGGTCTTGATCATAAATGCGACTTGCCACAAACATAAACAATTTCGATTCGAAACGTTCGTCTTACCAAAACTTCATACGCCGATAGCTAAAACCAAATACTGGTCATGGTCGTGATGAAACGCTTCCTATTCTGGTTCTCGATGCGCTTGGGAGCCATAATTGTTGGAATATCGTCAATGGTAAATAAAACCAAAACCAACGATGTCACTATTTGTCATGTCCGAATCATTATCCTAGATCCAAGCCGCAATATGGCTGATGATATCGTTGATAACCATCAAAAACCAGGACGACGTGCGGAACTTCTTGGGTCAAATCGCAAAAAGTCTCCACATCAAAAATAAACTATTCCTTTCGATCGCCGACGATCCCTACGTGCTTCTAATCGTCTTGGCGGCGTTTTCTGCAATTTTCCTTGTTTCCTGCGTCCTGCTCATCGGAGGGTCGCTTGCGGTAAGAACGTTCGCCGGCCAGCCAGCTGTGAATTAAACGTTCAATTTCAGTGCAAACACAAATTACTGTATCCGTTCCTCGTCGTGAACATGATCTACATCAATTTTATGCTCGTTCTAATCGTGATGTTATTAATCTACTTCAAGAAAGACGGATTTGGACTTGGGTCCCTCATTTTGGCGAGTAATCTGGGTGCGCTTGGCTTGCGTAAGTGTAACACCTTTGCGTAAATCGTTCAACAAAATTGTGTCTAGTTACCGTAAACTTTCCGTTTTCAGTCATCCATATTTATATGTGGACCTGTGTGCTGGGCCTGATTCAGATTATAAATGAATTGCGATGCGAGATTGCAGAGAATCGCATTTTGCTACGCGACGGCCAACGACAAATGAAACGGTTGATAGACACGCGATATCAATCACAACCCAATGATTACACCACTGCTAAATAACTAAATATCTCAAGCTAAATATGCGCTTGGATAGATTTTCGGGCCGCAGATTCGGATTATCCAACGCACCGCAGGCCGCGCTGAGTTAGAGATCACAACCCTACTGGCATTGCAGTCTCTGTTATTGTCTCGTCTATATCAAGTCCTGACATTGGACACCGCCTCGGTGATAGGGATGAATCCTACCTATTAAGGTATGTAATATACACAAACGGTTGTATTTATCGATGTAAATAGCAACAAATAATAAATAGGCCAATTTTCTGAATAGCTTCTTTTTGTGAACACAGAGTCGTCTTGAAATTAATAGGTTGTTTGGTGGTAGAGCTGTTGCCATAGCAATCTTTATACTTTTCATCGTTTTTGACAACAAAACTATCGAATTTGGTTTGTTCCTCTGTAAAATTGTCGCAAACTTTTATATTCTAACTATTTTAAATATATTGCTCCTTAAAATGAATAAAACCAAAAACTTCAAAACGCTATAACGTTCGATATATATAGTTTTTAAATTTTGGAAAGTTCTAAAGAATATGTGTACCAAATTTGTCCGAGGCGCACTCTTGTTTACTCATTTTATTCATCATATTTTTACAATTCCTCGCCACCTTCCTCCGATAATTTCCCGATGAATATCGAGTTGTTTTAAAAATAACAATTTCATATATTCGTCGGCTCAATGAATGATTCATCCCTTGAAATGCACGTAGATAAACGTGCTATTCATTGTGAACGAATTGCTTGACAATACGCGGACACTACATGTACCATAACAATTAAATATAATTTAAATAGCCAACTCACTCAACCTAATACACAATAATTGTACTAAAATGTAGTTCAGAATTTGCATCATCATACTTTTCTTCCATTCGTTATATACAAGGAATTGGGCTTAATAAATTAACAAATATAATTCATATGTGATCTCTTCGCATCTGCCGTCGACTCCGTCGAATGGTCATCATATAAGTCATGAGCTCCTATGATTAATTTGTTAAAGTGAATACAGCGTGATTTAACAATTAGTAATTCGCGACAACATGGTTTGTTGCTCGTCATTCGTACATTTGCGTTATCGCGGTTTGCAAATTCTCCATGTTCGCAATCGAAATAAATATCATCCTAAAAACGTTTGTACTATGCTATTTAAAACTATAGTAGAAAAAATCGTGAACGTCCGTCTCTTGACAATTAACAAAGGCGTTCTTGGAGACATTGCGTTAGATAATAACGGATGCTTGATACTGATGAGCGAAACCGAGACCGAGGCACGGGAAAACACAATATTAGATTGCGAAATGAACGTCGACCACGCCATCAATAAGGCACAGCCTATGACTAACTGAGATATATTTTTTGATTTTTTCTTTATCCAAGCCCGAAAATCAGTAATGGTCCTGCTCGCCGGCAGACGTGGCGTGTTCGCATCATCCCACTTTATTACCGAGGCCGACCAACGCCTCGTCCATGAGCTCGTCGTCGGTGATGCCGGGCGATGTCGCCGAATGCGGGCTGGGCGCGATGTGCGGACTGGGCGCGGGCGACTTCACGATGTGAACACTGACCGAGGGCGAGGGCGGGAAGGGCAACGGCAGATCGCCGAGCCGTTTCTTCTCCACGCCGCCGCCGCCGACGGTCGAGCCACCCACGCCGGGAGAGCTGATCGACGCCGCCATGGCGAAGTCCAGCTCGTCCTTGTCCTTCTTGTCGGCTTTCTTGTCGTCGAGCTTGGGCGCCGGCGCGACGAACTTGGACGTGAGATCGATGCTGCGGCCCGCCAGACCGAGCGGCTCGGCGCTCGCGGAGGCAAACTGCTTCGATGATGCGCCGCCAGCTGATATGGGAAACGATTTGCCGAACGCGTCATCCTTGGACTTCTTCTCCTCTTCGATGTTTGCACTGCCGACAAGCGGGACGTCAAGTTTGGGGCTGGTGGTGGCCGCGCTAATGCTCAGACTGTTCGGAATGGTAACGCTGTTCATGGTGCTGCGAATCTTCGCCTCCATGCTGCTGTCGAACAACTTGGGCGTGGGCAAGGAGAGCGGATATTTGCCGAGCAGGTCCTTGCCGCCGACGCTCGACGAACCGCTCGCGCTGGCGTTGCCGCCAAAGATGAGCTGTTGCACATCCTTGTTCACGCCCAGGACGTTGTTCTCGACGGGTTTCGGCTTCTTGTCGTCGCCGATTCGAGCAGAGAGCTTCGGTATTTGAAAGCTCTTATCGAACTGCTTCTTGCTGGGAAAGTTGAGACTAAGATTTTCGGTGTCTTGGGTGGGGCTCGCTTTGCCCTTATCCGTCTTGCTAAAGATCGACTTCTCGGAAGAGCTTTTGCTAATTTTCGGACGATCTTTGAGCCTGTTCGGATCACTAGCGCCACTCTTCGGCGGGTAAAAGTTGACGATCTTCTTCGTGCTCGTCAGATTCGGCGTGGAACTGGATGAATTTTGCAGTTTGATGCCGGAGGACGAGGCCGACGACGTTAACGCCGAGGAAGATGATGACTTGAAGGGTTTCATGCCGCTCGAAGGATAACCCGCGTTCGGATTACTGCCGACCGGTTTGGCCGTGCCAGGCTGTTGTGGCTTCTTCGACGCGGGACCAGAGTTAACGCCGGGCTTGAGACCGGTGTGATTCTTCGGCGAGCCCGTGCCACTCATGCCGCCCGACATAGCGGAACTATTCGAACTGGAGCTGGACCCGCACGTCTTCATCGGCTTGGCGCCCGGCTCCCGAGCGCGGGTCTTGTTGATCGTCAGCTTCATGCAGTCCGACGAATGCTTCAGCAGGACGTACTCGGAGTTCTTCGTCTCCTGGCCCAGCTTCGAAGCGGAGCCGCTTTTCGGTGGCACGTTGGGATTCTCGCCCTTTCCGGGCGTCGTCGCTCGCTCCTTCGGCCGTCCCGTAGGATCGGCGGCCATATCACAGTTTTGCGCCTTGGTTAACTTGTCCACGATGACGGAGAGAGCGCCGGACTTCCGATTTCGCATCTGATTGAGACCGCCCGGGCCCTTGGCGAGGTCCGAGCATAGTCCTGGCGAAGTGGTGCCGGACTCGGCGCCGCCGCTGCCGCCGCTCGCAAGATCGATCGAGTGCGTGTTAAGATCCAGCGGCTTCACCTTGATGGTGCTCTTGGAACCGCTCTTCGCTGCGTTTACGTAACTACCCCCCGTCTTCTTGTCCTTCTCCCTTGCGGAATCTTTGGAGCTGGACTTCTTTACATCACTCTTGCTAGACGGGGAGCTTGCTGCGTTTTTTAGCGTCGACATACTGGGTTTTCCGCTGCCGCTGGTGGACGGATGTTTCGGGGACGATTTCGGACTGCTCATGCCGGGCAGAACGTGTTTGGGGCTGCTGGGAACGTGCGCCGGCGAATGCTTGGGACTGTGCGTCTTGATCGCCGTCTTCATCAAGTTGGGGCTGAGTTTGCCGCTGAGGCTGCGATTGTGCGTCGGCGATTGGCTAAATTTTCGCGCCATGTTGGGCGAGTTCGGCGGACTTTCGGGCGGCTTGCCGCCACTCCCCCCTCCGCCCGCGCCGGCGGGCTTGGGCAGTGCGTCCGCCTTCGCGGGTATTTTCTCCGGCGGGCCCATGGGCGAACCTTCGCGTTTCCGTCGCTTCTTCTTTTCGAGCCGCGCCTTGTCGTCCGAACGCTTTCCGCTCTTATCCTTGCGATCTTTGTCAGTCTTCTGCGCGATCGGCGTGATTGTGACCGCCCCGGACAACTGCGCGCTGGCGGCCGTTATCGGAAAAATCTCGATTCCGGAACGTCGCTGGTCGGGTGGCGTCGTGATCGCCGGCGAGGTGCCACCAGACCCGCCCGCCATATGGATCGGCGTGATGCTCACGCTCGGCGACACAAGCTTGTTCGACTCGAAGTCGGGCAGCAGAGGCGATTTGTCTTTCTTGCCCGAAAGTAACTCCTCCACGTCGCCCAGGTCGTCGGCGTCGAAGTCGGCCTCCTTGTCGCCGATGAGTTCCGAGGCGTCCAACGCGCTCAGCTCGAGATCAGAGTGAAACCCCAAGACAGAGTTCGGCGTGGCGATTTCGGCGTCTTGCGACAGCGGCGTGCTGCGCGACGTCGAATCGCAACTGGAGGCGTCCAACAACTCGTCGTCGGTCGCGCCAGGTTTACGTCTGATGCTACCCTTCCACGCGTCCTCCGGCGATTTGCGCGACCTCGCGCGCTTCGGCTTGTCGCCGCCGGCGAGGATGTTCGTCAGCTCGACGTTGGTCAGCACGGGCGTCACGGTCGCGCCGTCCGGCTGAAAGCCGACGAAACTGGCGCCGCCCAAGAGCGACTCGTTCAAGAACATGCCTTGATGGGGATGTGACATAAGCGGCATGCCGTGGCTGGAGGGCTCCTGTTGGATATCCCGTTCCCCCAAAGCGTTACCCGAGTTACCATTTCTACCCCCCGGATCCCCAGCACCGAGGGGCAAATTAAAATTTTCCAACCCGTTGTAATGGTCTTGCTGGCGAACGAGTTGCTTCTTCCAGTATAAAAAAATCGAACGCATCGTGATCGGTATCGAAAAACTCTTGTTGAGGACCTTCGTCGACAGCTCCGACTCCAGGTCGACGCCGTTGAGCACCGGCGACGAATCGGACCCGCCGATTTTGCACGCGAGATTCGAAATGTCGGATAAGTCGATCTCGGCGGTCGCCAATGTCTCTTCGATGGGATGCTCGAAGGTGATGGAAAGGTGCGTCCAACTCAGGGCGGCTATTTCCATGACGATTGAATTGTCCAAATCTGGCGAGCGAATAAATAAAATAACTAAAGATTGACCGAAACAGGCTCAACCGACACTAACCTGAAGCTTCTTCCGTCCTAACGCAGCTTGTGACGAGCGTGTTAAACAGAGCTTGCTGTCGAAGCAGAACGAGAATTTGGGCGACGTGCGCCGGATGCGTGAAGGGTACACTTGTGATAACAATCCCCTGCAGCTTGGGATTTTCCGTCAAGTAGTAGCAGTGCGTGTGCTCGGGTAGATTAACGATTATCGCGCCGTTCGGCGCGTATTCCCGCGCATTACCTTTAGTAACGAACAGCGCGACGAGCGTGAGGAGCGGAAACGTCACGCTGTAATCCGCGAACGGCACTTCGGTTATGGCCTCGATCTGTCGCAATAAATCGACACAAATCGGCATCGGCATGTTCAGCTTTAGCGTGAAGCATGCCGGAATAAGCGCGCAGTTTTGCGTCGTCAGCGGCGCATATATCGGCGTGCTTTTCCCGCTATGGCCGCGATTGATGCTAATCAAGGTGGTGGTTTGCAGCTTGTGACCTTTGGACCCCTCCATGTAGATCGTAACGCTGTAGCCGAGTTCGTCTTCCAGCACGGTTTCCAGACAGATCGGATCCAAGTCCTCGCTTTCCTCGTCGATCAGATCGTACGGACAGACGAAGTACGTCAGCCGCATGGGATGGCCACCGCGTCGCTTTTCCAACAAACCGACCGGCGACTTGTGCAGGATATTAAAAGGCTCCTTGATGAACGTTTGCAGCTGCGCCAATATGCACAAGTCGGCCTCCAGCGATTGCAACGCGATGAAAGCTCTCGCCTTGACCTTCTTCTCCGCGTTCAACTGGTAGATCGAGACGAAGCCCTCGAGTTGTTCCGTGAAGTCGTGGAAGTCTTTTCTAGAGAGACACTCCACCAATTCCTCACAGCTCTTCTGTTCGACGGTGCCCTCGTGATGCACCTTGACGTCGCTCACGGATCCGCTCTGCGTCAGGACAATCTCCAAGTAGAACATGTCGGAGGATATGAAGATCTCCACGCCCGACGGCGCTTGAACGAATTTCAACCTTTCCAACAACCCAGGATGATTAGACATAAATTGAGGGCACGTTCCAACGTTATGAAAATTATTTCAGGGATCATAACGTACCCTAACTGTCTCGTTAGACATTCTAATCTTTCCACCATGCTTTGCAAGCTGTTGACCGTGATGGAATGCTGCAACGTGTCCAGACATTTTTGATACTGTACCTTCTCGTTAGCGTCGAGTGCGTATCGTTTGTCCTGAGAACAATTTACGGAAAATTCATTTCCAGAACAATTCTTGCGCATTTCGAACTAGTTAATACAGAACAATTACCCGATAAATACAATACAATGAGATGAAACAGGAATACTCCATTTCATCGAAATCAAAGCGATTGGAAGACTTGTCAGAATCGTAGGGTACTGGATGAGTATTTGGAGCTGTTTTTGAAGTCATCTTTGGATAGAGCATTGATGTTGAAGAAGGCCAAAACAGGCTTCAACTTCGAAGGGATATGTATAGGATTAATGGAAAGGATGGATTAATATTTAACGAGTTCAAAAAGGTTGGCTGCAATGTAACTCTTACAAGTAAGGTCATCCGAATAGCCTTCGATATCTCTAGGAAACTTCGATGTTGTCTGGTCTTGGTGCGCACACTGTCCATGAGGAGCTCCATCATCCATTCGATGTTATACGAGTAGCAGCCCCGTAAGCGATTGCGCAGACCTGCGAACAACGCAATGGCGTTTATAATAAACAATGAATCCGTTCGCACATGCAAAGACGCCGCAGGCGGCGGCAGCGCAGCGCGTGCTGGCCGGAATAGCTCGTCCTTACCGTTATTGAACAATCACTTTCGACGACGATCTGCACGCTTTCGCGTGCAACTCACATAATTACGGAGTCAACGGCGCAAATGCGGGACCGCACCTGGCACACATCAGCAACAAACAAAACGCACGAAACCCTCTCGAGGTACGCCGCTCTACTGCTCTACTGGCTGCTCTACTACGCTCCTCTACCTCCGACGTTTCTGTCATCACTGCGAGTGGTAAAACGTGAAAGAGGAGGACAACCGTAAAGTAAGAAAGGGAAGATCGAAGTTGGGAAACTACGCGAATTGGTCGTAATTAATTCATGGCGTACCACTCTAGTTATGCAGTTTGCCGCTAGGTGGTTTGTACAAGCGCTAGTGGTTTGATAGATCGTAGCGTCAAACTATCCAACTGTGATGGTACACAACGCACGCTATGGCCGTCATGCTGCAACAAATCAGTTCGGGTAACTTCGTTCAAAGTTCGGGCATGTTATGAATTGTCGATTCAAACTCGAAATAATAATGTGGAAGAACGGAATCCGCTGCAAACACAATAGGTCCATTCAACATGCATGCACCGAAACACCAAAGGCTTTTGATTATTTGGATTATCGAATGGATTAAATAAACTATCTTTGGCACCTTATAACAAGTTCTATAAAAACAATTAGCAACAATCATTCCCCGATGTATTTCGGAGCGCGTTTCTCCTTAAACGCGTTCAATCCTTCGATGCGGTCCTTCGTGGGAATGATTTGCGCATAATAAGCTTCTTCAAACTTAAACGCAGTCTTCAAATCTACTTGCATGCCCTGATTAATGGCAGCCTTGGCCATTTTCAGTGCAAAAGGTCCATTGTGCAACATCTCTCTGGCAATCTCCATCGACTTCTGGAATGCGCCATCCCCAGAATCGTTCTGCTCCACGGCATGATTTACAATCCCCATTTCCTTTGCCTCAGCCCCATCGAAAATCCTCGCTGTGAAAATCAATTCCTTGGCGACGGCGGAATTAATCAACCGTGGCAATCTCTGACTGCCCCCAGCCCCGGGAATAATTGCCAACTTAGTTTCAACCAATCCCATCTTCGCCACCGACGCGGCGACGCGAATGTCGCAAGCCAATGCAAGCTCCAAACCACCTCCAAGTGCCAAACCATCGATTGCGGCAATAACAGGCACAGGCAACTCGTAAAACTTATTCATCATCGAGCGCAGCGAAGTCACAAATACGGAGACTTCTTTCTGAGACATTGTCGCGCGTTCCTTCAAGTCAGCACCTGGTTATTTCAATGTTGTGTAGTTACACAAAATGTTGATGATTGCATGTTGCAAACAAACCTGAACCAAACATTCCCGAGGCTGCGCTGCAGACAAGCAGAACTCTCACAGATTGATCGATGGCAATTTCATCCAGTGCCGTGTGAATTTTATCCACAAGACTCCTGCTAAATGCGTTCCGAGATTTGGGGCGGTTAAGGCCCAATATGCTGATCCCCGCATCCGGGCCCCCAAGATGTTTGACGATGAGTTCCGAGTCGCTATCACTACGGACGTTCACAGCCTGGGAATATTTGCTAAAAAGTGCGCTTAAAACACCGGATTTTTGTTTAGGGAACACTCGCGAGCTTAGAACTTTCGTCAACAGCGACATTGTTGTTTAACTGCGTTAAAGTTTGAACGAAACTTCGGTCAGGTTATATAAATATCAAGGTCATTTACATTCGCACCTCTATCAATCCCGATTATTCTAAGTCAAGGATGTTTCTCATTACTTATTCGACTTATTCGAATGAATAGGAATACGAAACGTTTATCACGCATGCGTTGCAACATCGAGAGTGGAAGCGAAGCTCCGAGCAGCAGGACGAACGGAGCGAACGCGCGAGAAGCGATCAGCTGTTGACGTTAGTGATGTGAGGAAAAAAGGTAAACAACGATACCAAAACTTGGCGAGCGTCGAGATCGCGTCGCGGTGTCGTCCAGAGCGATGCAGGTGGTGCCGGCGAAACAAAACGCCATACGATGCATCGTCTTCTGCGAGTTCCATCCCACTCAGGGGCCCATGATCTCCTGCCAAGTGCCCGAGAACTACATCTCCAAAGAGCTCTTCGATAGCATTAGCGTGTACATTATTACCAAGGCTGAACTGCAACGAAGTACAATTACGGTGTAAGTCCGAAGCGATCCGGTCGGAAGGCATTCGCTAATTTGTTCGCTTTGCAGGACGCTGGCGGATCATAAGATTCTCGGCTTTCCGGTGCGCATAGACGATAAGAAATACGCACGCAACGCGTTCCACTTCAACTTGTGTTTCGTGTGCGACAGCAACGCGCGCACCGTGCACTACGAGCCGGTCGTGATGAAGTTCTCCGAGTACCTGACCGCCATGGAGGTGGAGAGCAGCTATTTGTCGGGCGGCGGCTGTGCGCCGAAACTGGCCCCCGTGATGGCGGCGGCGATGCATGCGCTGAACACGCGCGGCGAATGCGCGCTCGCCGACGGGCCGACGGCCACGCATCTGAAGGTGGTCGACGTGCGCGGCGATCCCATCCGTGTCGCGGATCATCAAGTGCCCGTGCTGGTGCGACCGCTGCCCGAACGCGCCTGGGACCTCACGACGCACGCCGTCGCGCCGCACATTAACGGCTTCAACCACGTCTTGCGCATCGCCACGCTGGCGGACGTGGAGAACAACCTGGTCAAGGCTTGTGTTAGGAATCTATTGTACTACGGCGCCATCGCGTTGGTGCCGTTGTTTCAGTACGGAAACGTGTATTGCACCACGCCGCGCCTCAGGGCGTTGGTGCAGGACGCCAGATTGCGAGAAAGGTGTCTCAAGTACGTCGCCAAGTCGGACAGACAGCGGCCGTCGCTGCGGGATGTTTTCCGCATGTACGCCGCGATGACGCGCGGCACAACGATTCGAGATCTCTGCCTGCGAATGAATCCGTCGACGTTGTGGATAAACGAGCGGAAATTAGTTCAATTCGGCGTGTTGGAGGGACTCGTCCGGCGGGTGCACAAGTATCCCGTGCTTTTGGGCGAGCCGGCGTCGCTGCGACGGTCTCTGGACGGCGGCGCATGCCTTGACGAGATTTGTTGCTCCACGGGCGTTAGCGGACAACAACTCGAGGACCAGTTGGAACGAGATCACAATGTTGTACTACTGTGGCGATGATCTATTTGTTAATTTTGCACATATCCATATTTTATTGTATAAATGATACCTTGGTGTTTATCAGAAATTGATGTCGTAAAGTTTATCTGGTGCATTTTCTCTTTTCGGATAATGCAAAAAGGTACCGCTCGGGAACGTTGGAAAACCTTCCAAAGTTTTGCTAAAACTGAAGGCTGGTGTTAATAATTTATTATATTAAACGTGTATTGTAAGACAGCGGCCTTCAAAGTATTGATACATCATTTTAGGTCCAGAGAAAGATGTCTTCAGTATGGTGCTCTTTTCGGTATGACAATGAGGGAATTTATTATAGCAATATGGAAATCGGTATATCGGAAATATGAAACCCGTTGATCCGCTCCATCTGGCGATAGATATTTGTAACGATTATCGGACCATCTTCCACGAGACCATTGCGTCCACCAAACATGTTTTTCATGTGTGCTCTACTAGACAAGCGACACCAGTTTTATCAAACCGTGTTTCAAGCCAAATAAATGTGCTCTTGAACATCTAAACGTTTAATATTTTTTATAAAACATACCAAAAGAAGGCTGCAGTTTGATTTTGTAGATGACCAAAGTCTATAATCAGTGTTGTGGCAGATCGTTAAGAGGACTTATAACACAGCCATACGATTGATCCTCTGGCGGTGGCAGCTGTAACTACGCTGGTGCGTTCTTCGCTTGCGTTACCCCTTCCCGAAGAAATTCGTCCAAGTCTCCACGCCTACAAAACGAGTGCGAGAAATTGCATTCGCGAGTGCGGCGAATGCGTAGAGAGGGTGGCAGAGTGGCAACCGGCCGACGCGCTGCAGGAGACTATCGCATTCGCCTTTCCGGCAAGCAGTGCGCTCGCTACGTCCGAATCGCTGGTTCACGCCCGTTGGCAAACAATCGTCGCCGACGTGCCCGCATCCCGCAGAGACCGCAGCGTTCACATCCTCCAGGAGTACCAGGTGAGCGCACGGGCGTTGTTTACATGAACGGCGCTCTCGCGCGCACGTCGAGCGTCGCGTCGGCGGCAGCCGCCCATCGACGCGCCGAACGCTAAAATTAACACCTCGACGTTTCTGTCGTCTCGCGCAGCCTGCGCGAAAATGTCCGAGGGCGACGTGTCCACCCCCGACGGCGTCGAGAACGACGTCGAGAACAACTACCGCCCGCCGCCCGAGAAGACGATCGAGGAGATCCTCGCCGCCGACCAGGAGGACGAGAGCCTGCGGAAATACAAGGAGGCGCTGCTGGGGCAGGCGCAGGTCGGCACCGTCGTCATAGGTAAACATGCACGAGCGACGCGACCGGCGTTGGCACGCTGGAGGCCCGTTCAAGCAACTGTGTTCGTAGAGCCTGACAATCCGAAGAGAGTCTTGGTGCGTCGCCTCGTCCTCGTCGTCGCCGACAGGCCCGAGCTGGCGCTGGACCTCACCGGCGACATCAGCAAGCTGAAGAAGGAGACCTTCACGATCAAAGAGGGCGTGTCGTATAAGATCCGCATCGAGTTCCAGGTGCAGCGCGAGATCGTCCACGGACTCAAGTACGTCCAGAAGACGTACCGGATGGGCGTTCCAGGTAACGAAAATCCGCGTCGCGACGCTCATTTTTTTAACGTTCTGCTGCAAACACTCGTGTCACTGATAAGATAATCTGACGTTTTGTATTGCGCACGATGCGAATTGACTAGGGATTGACGAACCAGGTAAACCGCAACGCACTGCTACTGCTCGCAATACTAATAACAATAATATTAAAACATCTACCGGATTTCTATCGCTTTGATCATCCGTACATGTAGATGACACCACTCTTTCAACTTCTACTGCCGCTCGACTCTTCTCTCACTTTCGCTCTCGCCTCGCACGCGCCGCGGCGTCGAGCACGCCCAATAAACGCATCGTTTCTCTCTGCACAGTTGACAAGATGACGCACATGGTGGGATCGTACGCCCCGAAGACCGAGATGCAGTCGTACACGACGCCGTCGGAGGACGCGCCCTCCGGCATCGTCACGCGCGGCTCCTACACGGTGCAGTCGCTCTTCACCGACGACGACAAGAACGAACACCTCAAGTGGGAGTGGACGTTCGAGATCAAGAAGGATTGGAAGGACTGAACCGACGAGCGGACGCCGTCGCCTACCGAACCTCCCGAAAACTCCAAATATATTCTAAATTCGCATTCTCACTAACGCCGCGCCGCCGGCCGCGCGACGCCACACCAAATATTGTATCGTGTCCTACGTTCTTAATTAACCCATTCGCATAATGTTAACCAGTTCGCATTTCGTGTGCTCGCGCGCGTCGCGAACCGGACTGCGCGGGCGGTCAGCTCGTATTACGTCTTACCTCAAAGAAGTATTTTTGTAGCGTAGCGCGTGTAGGACTCTTAGATCTAGTACCATTCGAACACCTCTTATGCCTTAACAGACCGACCACCCGACACCAACGAGCGGGGCGCGCAGCCGGGACGCTCGTCGCATCCGCGCATTATCCGACTTTCGCTGACAACCAAAACGAACGCTTCTCGATCTTATCGTTTGCCACGACGCGCATGTTAATCGCCCGCACCCACGCATGATTTCTCTCGATTTTATTCAATGTAATCGATGTACTCGTAAGGTGTAACTAAAAGGAACCAATTTATGACTAACATGCTCAATTAACATTAACACAGGGTGGTAAATGGGAAAGGCTGTCTCTGGCTCTGAGCAGGACGGTCGATTGCGTTGTCTAGTAATTCGAAGCAATATCCTATTTAAAACATTTCGATTGTATAATTGTGCATTATAGAAGTGATAAATAAAGAATGCATGAATTTCCTATAGAATTTCAGCGTGTTTCGCTCGTCACGATAGTACGGCGCAATTTTCCCACTGATTATCGGCTTGTTATCTTGACATTTTTATCACGGCATTCTTGTGGGCATTCAACAACCGGCGACATCGTATATTGTCTAAATAGATTTCTTTCAAGTTGTTTGTTATGGAGTGAACATGCGATATACTTTTGTATTTTATCTGCCCAAGACGTAATCGATGTAATTTTTGTTTACGAACCACGTTTAAATATTTACTTATGCCGGCGCGTTAGAATACGCAATTGATGCCCGACTTGCATTCTCAGTCTTGATAATATCGACTGCAGACCTGGATAATGTTACCATCCGTAAACAATTATACATTTCTATCACTTATAACGGTTAAATATTGGTAGCCGTGCCAAAAAGATTTTATGATATACGCATAAAATGACGGTAAAGACTGTAACAGTGCAAATAAGCAATGGCTTTCGAAGAGGAGTTTTACAATTGCAAAATGTGTGCAATAATATCGTTTTCATTGAAGGTGCGATTGGTGGCAATGCCGAAAAAGGTTCCTCGGCCTCTTTTGGACGTCAGCGTAATCCCAGCGAAGAAGCTGAGGATGCAATCGATGCAGGACATTCTCGTCGCGTATATCACATCGAATAGGAATGCGTGGAGTGGCGACAATGATTAACATTGAGTGATCGGTGTCTCGCCAATTTGTGATCGCTGGTCCAACAAATCGGATTTGCGGTTATGACGTACACTTTATCATCTTTTTGTAAATAATGTCTACGTCGGACGATCTACTGATAGTTGATGAACGCCAAGATGGCAGTGATCTCTTTCGATTTTATACGACGATATGATGGTGCATCGACGGGACCTACAATTACGTTGGTCTTATCTTGTCAGGTGATATCGACTTTCACCGATTTGCTTGTTGCGTACGCTATGACTGCTGGTAAGAGATTTGCCGACCTTTTCCCTCTGAGTTGGCCATGTCCTCAGCTGGACTTTGGTTTAACTTGTATCACTTTCAGGTTGACGTATTCTAGGCAGTAAATACTTTTTTAGGAAGTTAGTAAAATTTGGTGAATTTCACTGTGATTTTATTGTCGACGAACGTCTCGTCACTACTGACGTGCTCGTACTTGTCATCGTGCGCTGATGTGCAGCACAAGCCAATCGATCGATTCTTTTAGAGACGTGGGCGCTAAGTGTTAGACATCGTCTGCGAAAAGATGGCGAATGAAAATTTCGGTAAATCGGGGCAATACAACAAGTTTAAATTGGGCTTGTATCTAAATCCTGGCATATACCATGACGATAATGGCGAATGCCAAAGTTGAGCAAATACTCAAGACAAATCACAATATCGGAGAGACTGCGCTGCATGCAACTAGCTGAAAATGAGAAACGTCAATTGACGGATCCGCCAGAAAATGATCTACATTACTGATGTATGTAAACGATGGTAAACTAACGTATAAACTTGATAGAATAAACACATATCGGTTGTCACTCTTCTTCCGCGCTAGGTTCGTCCTCGAGGGCGGCGCTATCCATGCTTCTGATAAAGTTCGGTATTTCACGCTGGTTGTTGAAGAACTTATCGATTTTCAGCGTTTTCGCCTTTTCCACCGTGAGCGGCGTTGGGCAAGTGATCAAATCGCTCTCCATCGGGGTCGCTTCATCTAGCAGCGACATAATTGATTTGCTCACACTGAAGTATGCTCCGGTACGAAAGACCACACCGTGATTGAGACCGAGCCGCAGCGCGGCTTTCAGATCTTGGAAAATCTTGGTTCGGTCCAATCTCGCCGACTTGTTGGCAGTCTTTTTCAGATTTCTCGCCAGAGACGATCCGGATGGCGTGCGCGACCTGGACAGGCAGTTCTTGATGCGGTAGGCGATGTTATCCCAGGCGTTGCTCTTTCTTGCCGCGTCGCTGCCTCCTTTCGAAGCGGGCTTGACGTCGGCGGTGACGTCGGCGAATGCACCGCTGTTGCGTCGTCTCCGCTGACGAGTTGAACTTCTGGTCTTCCCTTTGGGCACGGACTGATTGGCGCTGTCGGAAATGCGTCCCATAATGTGTAGAAATTTGATCTGCTGTTGCGATAGAAAAGTTGACGTATGACGCTAGGTTGGCGGACGATCTCTGTTGCCAGGGATGCAATATTTCCGATCGTTTCGCACCTGGAACGCGTGTGCCGGCTGACAATGAGTGCAAATGAACACTTTGAGAACCACCAGCAGATTATCTACATGCTTTATGTATATAAACGATGGTAAAGAAACATATAAACTTGATAGAATTAAAAAGATACACTAAGATGATAGAAAACGCTCATCTCGACGGCTGGTGGTTTGAAGTGAATCACTCTTCTTCCTCGCTAGTTTCATCCTCGGAATCGACGTTATCCGTGGCGCCAATAAAGTTCGGTATTTGGCGGTTGTTATTGAAGAACTTGTCGATTTTCAACGTCATCGCCTTTTCCACCGTGAGTGGCGTCGGGCAAGTGATGGAGCCGCCCTCGGGCGGGGGCGATTCGTCTAATAACGACATAGTGGAGGCGCTCGCACTGTAATACGATCCTGTGCGAATGACCACACCGTGATCGAGGTCTTCAAACTTCGAACGAACTTGACTCGGGTGAATCTCGCCCACTTACTGGCAGTCTTCGTTTTTTCGGAGCTGGCTCGGCGTCGGCGGGAACGGCGGCGAATGCGGTATTCTTACGTCGGCTCGGCTGACGACGTGAACTCCTGGCCTTTCCGTATCGGAAGTGCGTCCCATGATGTTTCAAAATTTCGACCTGATTTGATAGGAAAGTTGACATACGCTGCGTTGCCGGGGATGCAATAGTTCCGAACATTTTCGCACCCGTAACAGGTATGACTAATGCGAAATTCACGCGATTACCCTAGTTTAGCCATGAATCATCGAATCGATATAATCGCCATGCGTACACGGTCCTACCGGGCCTCCCGAGGACAGCGGCGCCCGGCGTCGCGCATAGTGCGGACGACCGCGCGCGCGAAGTCGAAGAAGTTTACAGAACTTTGCTGACGGACGGACAAGTCTAACTAGAGAGGGGCCCGCGTGTCCGGTCGCGTGTGACGAGCACGCACAACGTCGTCCGACTCCTTGCAGTCGTCTTCTGTCGCTTGACCTTCGAGAACGACGTCATGCCCGAGTTAAAGAAAAGCTCACACTTGTTGCTGGCGTTGTTCCTAGGCATTGGCACCGCGCGAGCCGACGCGCAGGCGAGCAACGGTCGCTTGATAATTGGCCAAGAAGTGATCCTCGAGTTCCATTCGGATGAATACAAGACGTGAGTACTTCGAGCGTTTCGAAAATATCGTATGCACGATTTGAACGGGGCAATACATTCGCGCGTCCAGATATAAATACATGTCGAACGATTCTTCGACCACGACCGTGATTGTCACCGCTTGCTCGGCACCGGTTGAGTGGAACGTCTTCCAGTCGGCAATCGGCGCGAACTCCACGTGGGTGCTCGTAGACTCGTCGGTGACAACCGATCGGGACCACTACGAGTTTCCTCGGAGACACGCAGGCATTGAACCCATCGAGTACACGGTGAAACTGAAGGCGAAGTCCGGCTATGGATCAATACTTGCCGCCAATATCACAAGCAAAGACATCACGAAAAATCGCAAACAACTACCGCTGCAAATGAAGTGGAAGAGCGAGAGTGATTTGATTCTAAGATGGCACAGACACCAAAGAAGGTAAGTCAATCGGTATGTGAATGCTCTATGTGTAAAATGTTGCATGCTGCCATTCGTAGAAATAGTGCTGAAGACAACTATTGCGTGCTGATAACAACTGGTAAACAAACGAATTTATGTGGTGCCCTGAAGCCGGATGATTATAAACACCTTAGAAACACAACTGGAAGACTTCTTGCCGCATCCTTCATTGAAAACTACCATTCATTTGAAGGTGAGCATTGTCCAAAGCCGGCATTACCACTAGAATATGTTTTACAAATGAATCGATTTCTTTCAGACATGCTAGTGTATTGTACCAACACGAATTTGTTGAAACTGAACGTCAATCAATTGTTACATCGAACGACTAATAAGACTAGAAAAGCAAGCCCTCAGCATCTGACAGCTTCCTTGTACGCGTTCGACAAAGACACCAAGGTATCTCAGAACATTGCCAACAATGAGACGTATTCGATACAACCGGCCGTTGTTCTGAAAGAAAACAAAATTGCTCTGATAAAAGTTGCCAACGGCCCCGTGACTATGTCGCTGAAAGTCCTGCAGAAGTCGCTTGTGAATAGCAAACAACTGGACTTTTACATCGTGCCGTGCGATGTGCGCCTTCCGATAAACGTGGATGTCGCTTTCAACGGCCAACAGTTGGCAGGCAGGCGGGACATCGTAGGTTTCGGTAAAGTCAGCGTGCCCAACGTGCAAATGAAAAGGCCGTATGTAATTACGGTGTCTGCTGGACGAGCGAATCTCACCGCGCCGTTGTTGAAAAGCGTCCAGGTGATAGCAACGACGCAATCTTCGCTCTTCAACCCGTTCCCCGAAATGCCCCGACTGCCCGCAGCCAAAGAATACAAAACCCTACGATCGTGCAGGTCGGTGACTGTTGGCTGGATACCGCCGAACGGGCTGCGCACGGCCACGTACTGCATGATTGTCAAACAGGGCAAGGCCAACGCGCGGACCTTCCAGGGCAATCAGTGCAACGCGAACGGGCAACTGCGACGAGGCAAGGTGCATCGCAACGACGTCGCCAAAATGTGCAAGCAGCTCAAACACACCGCCCGGATCAGCGTGCTGACGCAGAAGATCGATAAGCTCCAGTCCGGCAAGTTCTACAACGTCCAGATCATGGTGCGGAAGCCGAAGGGACGAATGCTATCCTACGAGATGTTGCAGGTGCGCACCAAATCCAAGTGCTGATCGGCTCTCTTCTAGTATGAATCAAGGTCTTGACGTTCATTTCCGTACAGCCCACGTTTGTTTGACTGCGAGTAATGATAAACGGCGCAATAAACGATGATCATTACCACCAAGCAACGCTGATATCTCGTGTTTCATGCACCGCCAACCAATTTTTCAATTAGGCAGACGCTGCCAATTCCAACGCTCGCCGGTTCGTTGTACACCACAGGACGCGACAGATGGTCGACGGTTTAGTTTTTCTCTACATCACAGTCATGCTATCACAGCGTAATCGATTGTTTGCCGACAATATCGTGTGCGTCGTAACGAGTATTAAATTAGGTGCCAATGTGGCGTCATTATCAGTTCACGCGTTCGGGATTCTTTCGACACCAAGACATGGCTTTGCACACGAGGTTGATTTTGGTAAGAGTTCAAACTATTGCCTTCTATTGGAATCGTATTAACATGATGCAACTTTGATTATTAATAGAACACCACTATCAAGGCATACTTCCCAGAAGATATTATATATTTGACTAGCGAGGAACGTATGATCTTCTTGGTGGTGTTCTCGATTTTGCTGGTGATCTCCCTCGGCGGAAATCTGGCGGCTATTGTGGTGACAATTCAAAGGTATATTATGAGAGAATTAAGAGAGAATCGCGAGGCACCGGGTCAAGGTCGGACGAGTAACGGTCGCGGTTCTTTCAGGAAACACCGATTTATTCAGAAATGCTGCATAATATCGTTGTCCCTAAGCGATTTGATCATGACAGCTGCCTACTGCACAAACAACATGGAGACGTTCTCTCATCCAATGATAAACTGGGTAATTGCAACATTTTATTGATCGCTCGCCAAGCAAAAGCGTTGTTTCTATTTGTGCAGACCCTCGGTATCTTTCTCTGCTCTTTCATCCCAATGGCGCAAATATATGGTCTGGTGGTTAATCTAGCCTCACTGGTTGTAATAGCAATGGATAGGTATATAAACGTCGTAAAATCTTTGTCCCATCGTTGGAACCCATCGCCCCTGCGCTGTTGCGTAGGTATCGTGTGCATTTGGATTGTCTGCTTAGGTGGGTCGCATTTCTTCTTTCGATTCGCTTCAATTACCGCTTAAAATTGAATTCAACAGGAATATCCTATCCGATATATCCAATGTTTGTAATGAAGCACGCCAGAGTGTACCACAACCTGGAAAAGGGCGAATACCTGTTATACCCGTTCTGCGTCACCCCCGTCAAAGATGAACTGCAGCAATACTACATCAGCATAGCCGCTTTGGTGTTTTCCACGCTATGGGGATGTTTGATATTTCTCAACTGCAGCATTGCCCACCTGGTCTGGTCGCACAGGAAGCCGATCGAAGGTGCTGCAATACCCGTCGAATCGTCGGTGTACAGCATCGAGACGTCTTCGACCCAACTGACCGGCTCGACAGCACCCAAGTCCGATTGTCGCAGCTCACAGGCAAAACAGCCATTTGTTTCGCGCTGTCGCAATCCACATTTCGCGCGCCGGATGAAAACCTTCAAGATTATAGTTGTCCTAATGATAGTGTTCACGATATGTCGCTTGCCCTTCTGGCTGTTCAACATCACAAAGGTCAGTTTTCTGCAGGGCGACAAATGCCACTGGCTGCTGCTGTACGGATTCAACGCATTGGCGTTGTTAAACTGCGCGTTGAATCCGCTTCTGTATTCGTTCTTACAGCCGACGCTTCGAGCGTTGTGCGGCCTGGGAAGTTTCCTAAAGGATTTCACCAGGAAGATTTGCTTTTGGTCCTGCACCGCGACCGAGTTTGATGAATTCGGAAAAGACAATCCGTTTTGTACGCACGTGCAAGTTAAAGATCGGTAGGAGCTGCAGCGAATGCATGCTAATCAGGCTATTGATATGCACATGCAAAACAACTGCACTTTACACGTACAAATACAATTCTGACTTGGTTGCGACATTTATAAACTAAGCCAATCAAATATATTTTGGCCTTCGTAGTGTAAACAACTATTAAAACGAAACATAACCACAAAAGAAAATAAACAACGTGGTTGTCTGTCTAATATCAATTGTCAGTTCAAGCAGCTGCTTCAATCGGCTTGGTCTGTTTTCACTCTATAGACTGTCGTGTATCCGAACAGTTCGCAATCAGCTGAAATGCCGCTAATCAATCTTAAATTCGCCGTCCCCGACGTCACCGGTTCTGATGACGATGATGATGAAGAGGTAGATATCCAGTTCACCTCATCTGATGATTCCTCTGATGAAGGCGCAGCGAGTAAATCAGCGACTGGCGATACCGTACCAAGCAAACCAGTGACTGATGAGACCGTACCGACGAAACCAGCGACTGGTGATGCCGTACCAAGCAAACAAGAGACTGATGATGCCGTACAAAGCGAACAAGCGACTGATGATGGCGTACCGACCAAACCAGCGACTGATGATACCGTAACGACGAAACCAGCAACGGATGATACCGTACCAAGCAAACCAGCGACCGATGATATCGTGCCAGACAAACCAGCGATTGACGATACCGTACCGACGAAACCAGGCAATGTTGAGACCGTGCCGAATATGCCAGGAAATGATGATATTGAACCGAGTAACCCATCAACGGAGCTAGATATGATGCAGTAACCACTACATTCCAAGAACACAGTTCCTCCTCCAATAAGTCAGGATCAATTATTGTGTACTTATAATTTATATTGCAATTATTTTGCCGAACGTTTGTTATAATAAATGCACAGAGGGTGGGCCATTACGGCGGTTATTGTAGGTATAACGCAAGATTCCCTTCAGAAGTTCATTAAAGTTGCAGCTAATCTTTCCTTTGTTGTTCCTACGCTCGCTCATATTATAAGTGCCCGCATAGCTGTTTTCTTTTTGTTGGTTGACACTTCATTTTGTTGGTTAGGTCAGGCTCCTGTCATTGCATTCGACGACAGTTCACAATTGGCAGTCATCTGACCAGCATGTCTTGATACAGTGACCAATCTGATACATGTAGCATCTCCAACGTGGATGAACCTGGATTATTGCAGCGCCTGCGGCGCAGAAAGGGCCGACAGCAGTATTAAAGCCAAAAATGTCTCGATGCTGCATTAATGCCCATCTATGTGGACGAATCCCAGGCAATGTTGTAGTATTAGTTGAGGTAATGTTCCGCGAATTTAACATTGCAATCGATTTTTGGCAAATGTGGGAAGAGGTACCTCTTCTCTCTTTTTCAAAAAATGGCAATATATAAATATCCAATAAAACTAGCTTAATCGACGCAGAATCGAACGTAGATTCAAATGGTACTAAGCAATTTTGTTTAGAGTTAATATTTTGCAGAGTGATATTTGACTGATTTAACATTGCAATCGATTTTTGGCAAATGTGAGAAGAGGTACCTCTTCTCTCTTTTTAAAAAAATTGCTAAAATTAAAAATCAAATTAAACTAGCTTAATCGACGCAGAATTGAACGTAGATTCAAATGGTATTAAACAAATTTGTCTAGGATTAATATTATTTAAGATAATGCAAATTAGAGAAGAGGTACCTCTTCTCACATTTTCAAAAACTTTATTGTTTCAAAATTTGGCAACATATTAACTAATTATTATTACATATATTCTAATTAACTTAATTCGGTTTTATATATTTGTAAAAATAACTTTTATAATAGTAAATATTCATACGTTTTACAGATGTCGACGCATTTTTCTATAAAAATAAATATATCTCGACTCTATTCAACTAAAATACTCTTTGACATAAATTGACGCACTATGTTTAATTAGTTTTTCATTATATTTGTCTTATTTGTATTGAAATTTAGAAAAACTGAAAATAATTCGTTGCCAGCGAAATTTGCCAACATAATTGAAAATGCTTGAAAACAAATGTAATTCTGGGGTGTTCATCGCGCGTTTTGCGAAAACACGATATACGCGCACGGAACATTAATTCGGAACAATAATTAATGACGCGGGATCAATTAATATTAATTTCTGTAATGCGCCGCCGCCGTCGTCGAAACGCAACGGAAAATGCGAATTCATCGTTCGGCGCGCATCAAAACGGCACGCCAGAACAATAACAACAACTATCGAAATTACGCGCGTTTCCGCCCCCGGCGGCGGCGGCTCTCGAACCTGCTCGTTAATGTCTTCGGCGCGCGGTTCGACGCGATTTATCGCCTTCGATCGTTCGCGAACAATCCGCGAACAATCCGAGTTTCCGACGGCTTAATAATTAATAATGAAGCCGTCGTCGTCGTTGTGCCTTCAGAGATTCGTTCGCGCGGTTTTTCTCACGGCGCAAAGTCGTAAACCCCAACAAGGATGCGCAAGGAGGCGCTTCCTACGGCCGCCGACGCCGAGGCGAATATGAACAGACGCTCGGCGAATAAATAAGATCGGGCGGAAAACGCAAATAAAGCGTCGGAGAATCGCACGGCTTCGCCTTAAGTGTTTCCTCGCTGCAGGACTTTGTTCGGCGCGCGCGGCTGAAATTGAATGAACTCGCCAGTTCTTTCTTTGTTAGCGATAATTAAAAGCTGAAATGTTAAAGGAATTTTATTGCGATGCGCACACAATTTGTTTTATAAGAGGATTTGCAATTTCGCGAAAAGGATGCAAGGACGATGACGGAGTGCCACTGACGCTGCGTTTGTAAGGAACTTTCTGAGAGTCGGGACGAAGTGAATTTTTGTTGCCGGTTTGCTGCGAGATCCTTAAATAGGATTGTTTTATTATTTATTTATGCTATATTATGATTGTTTAAAATATAACATATTCACGTTTTAAGTGCTTTAAGAGATACAACAATGTGAAGATCAAAATTGTACGATGCGTCTTTAATGTTAGATTTTTGAAATTACAAGACAAGTTGGATCAACTTGTTCTACCATGTTTTACAATTGACTTAGGATTTAAATTTTGCCAGGTCAATAAATATAATTTGAATTTTTATTTGAACGCATTGCAAGTTTTTTCTCGTTTCTTGTTTAATACATTTTTTAGTTTATTTGTTTGAAAAAGTTATAAAAATTGCAAGTAACTCCAAATATTATCTAGTATTATACACATATTATACACATTGTTTTTTTTAATTAATTTAAAAAACAAACTTACAACAAAAAAATTGAAAAAATGAAAATATTTATTAAACAAGAACATATTTTTTGTACTTTTACCAAAAGCAAGAAAATATATTAATATTTACAATAAAAGTAGAACTGTGTAAACAGATTATTAAAGTTACGATAAATGTTATTTATTTGTCTGCCACAGTAAATATTTCCACTTTACACAATGATGCAAAATATTTTTAAAATTTCTGATATTTTTATTTAATTTTCAGGCATAATAGAATTTGTATTTTTGCCGAAAAACGTTACAAACTTAAACTATATATTAACGAATCTTTAATCTAAACATCGTAAAATTTTGAAAAAAAAACTTAAAAATACGTTTAATACGTTTAATAATTTTTTAAAACGTCATATTGATGCTACGATAACGGTCTTACAACTAAAAAACATTGAAACAATTAAAATACTTATCAAAGAAGAATGTATTTTTTCTATTTTTACCAAAAAGCAAG